>JAODKM010000118.1:2455185-2465974 GCA_026780845.1 Petrocephalus sullivani | reverse complement strand
GTGTTCCCATGCCCGGACCCCCCGCCCACCCAATCACACGCTTGGCTCCCCCTAAGGCTAGGCAAATGTCAAATGGTCACAGAATGTTTTTTTCCCCCATTATCAAAAATATGAGGAAAGCCAAAAATCTCTTTAAGATGGACTTTTTGAGTTCTTACACTCAAACACCCCCCCAAGGGGAACCAAAGAATCCTGTGGGCCCATCCTGTGTCTTAGAACTAGACTAGGGCGTGTTTGGGAATCACAGCTGCTGTCAGATGTGTGATGGCAGGCGTTCAGCTGACAGTAAGGGTCACCTGGGCACTGTCTCTCTGCTCCTGCCACCTCGGCTGTCCTGAACAGCTGCGCAGCACCGTCGCGCAGCCGAAGTCACTGAGCGCGCATGTGCCGTCTTCCTGCACCAGCACATTGCTGCTGCTGAGGTCGCCGTGGGCGATGGCTGGTTTGTGCAGCTCTGGCATGCCCACAGGACAGGAAGTGTAATCAGGCACAGAATAAACAAGCACAAATTAGGAGCATAACAATAACAAGGCAAATGTACAAACACTATCAGAACATCCTTCAGACAGAACATGCTTCTTTAGGGTCCCATCATGGCTGTAACAGCAATTCGTACAGACTATACGTTTGTTTGCAGGCCATCTTACCGTTCCTGTACACATCAGCATGAAGGAAAGCCAATCCCTGAGATAAAGTGTGTGCCATTTTCACAGACGACAGCCAGTCAATGCTGTATGAGCACAGGAAGGTTTTCAAAGAACCCTGCAAGAAAATGAAGAGACGGCCTTTGGGTCACCTTCACGAGGCTTAAATGTCATCATTATGAAGACTTTCACCTGAAAAGGGCCTTTCACTGCTCTATGTTACGTTGTGCTTAATTATTTCATATTTATTAGTTTCACAAATAGGCAGTTTAGTAGCAATGGGGTACAAAATTAGGCTTTCAGACTCACTGTGGGAGGGAGCAGTATGTACTGAATTAAATTACTGAATTTATCTCGATTGCTTTGGTACATTTCATAAAACACACTTAACATTCTCAAGTCTATAAGAGCATTTCTCTTTTCATGCATATAGCACAACACTATGGTTTAGCTGCAAAAGCCGGAAACTTACCCAAAACAAGGCATATATTTTTAAATGATTTAGAAAGCTTGGTTAACCGTTCTGCATGCGGTGGCTAACACGAAGATCAATTACATATAGAATTTTGGGTGTAAAATGTGGGAAACTACATAATCTGTTCTGACCAACAAAACTAAAGCAATTGAAAATTGTACAAAATCAATTGCATATATGTACTAAAACATTTGGAAATGTGTGTGAAGCGATGAGAAATGCTGCTCTGCTGTGCAGAAGTGACATTATGGTGTGAGGATCACACCAGCTGCTTTGCAAATGTTCATTGTCATTTGAGAAATGCCTCAAAGCCAATCAAGGAAAACTGCTACGTCCCATCTCCTCTTACTTGCTGCTAGCATTTATTCAGAGATTCCCCACTTTCTACCTATGGGTGTCAGTATAGCACAGTGGGTATAATGTATGAGTCTTTGACAAAGCAAACATGTATGCAGAATTCCAGGCATCTACTGATCTGAAAAGGGTACGTCCACAGAATATGCTACACACAGTGCAATGAAAAATTGTTAGGTTCTTCCTAACTCTGTTATTGCATATTTTTTACACTGAATGTACTCAGATCTTGAGACAAAATCAAATATTAAAGGGAACACACTAACACATAAGTAATAAACAGTGTTATGTAACATGAGTTACCACGAGTCAAGAAATAATTGCCTCCTAGGTATACCAAACCATTTACAGGGATAATTAGAGGGCCCTATAATTGAACACAGCCAGATTTGATTACAGCCAGCACTGCAACGTGTAAAATCACTCTTTGATCTTTCAGAAACTTTGAGTGCAAGGGAAATTGCTGCAGAAATCTAGGAGAAAATCAAGTTATTATTTATCAACCTGGAAAGTGATGATGGCAGAAATGGGTCTTTTGAGAGTACAGCTGTGGATCAGGGAGCAGGGTCAAACAGTGTTGCTAAGCAACTGGGGTTAAGGACCTTGCTAACGGGCCCAATGATATAATCACTCTGCCGGCTATGGGATTTGAACCCACAATCTTCTGGAAATGGGCACAGACTGCTGGCAAATATTAACAAAAAACCTTTATAAAAATGTTGTTGCCTGTGCACTTACATACTTAGCCAACTCCAGCAGGAGGACCCAGTGTCCTCCAGAAGGCTCTACACCAGCCCCCAGGAAGTG
Source organism: Petrocephalus sullivani (assembly GCA_026780845.1). NCBI lineage: Eukaryota > Metazoa > Chordata > Actinopteri > Osteoglossiformes > Mormyridae > Petrocephalus > Petrocephalus sullivani. Next base: position 2,463,694 of record JAODKM010000118.1, on the reverse strand, counting down.
CACCAGCCCAGGATGCTCCATGAGAGGCAGTCCGAGCACCTCCCTCTCTTTCGTGAAGGAGCGCCTGTGTGCGGTGGGGAACACCTTGACCGCCACGGCGGCTCCATGTAGGCAGCCCCTCCACACGCATGCGAAATGGCCCCCCGCCACCATCTGTAAGCCAAAAACGGCTCGCAGAGTCAGGAAGATGACCAGTTGGCTGCTCATTCCCTCCCTGAATACAAACACATTTTTGTTGAAGCCTGTAATATTTAAATCCAAAATCTGACATACATTGAATTTGGCAACTTAGCTTTTAACTGCTGCGAATCCTTTGGGTAAAGAAAAATAAAAAGTCATTTTGGTTCTAGAGGCACAGCGCTCCAATAAATAACACGTAAATATTGTCAGTTTTAGTTCCATTTTTAGTATTAAGATGACGCTTATCAGGAAGCTGGGTGGAACAAAAACTTAGGGGAGTCCCAAGGACCAGTAACAAAAGAAGTCAGTTTGAAAAATATTTATCTTTGGAGACACATGAACTCTCTTGAAATCAGACGGCTAAAGACTGTTGGCTTGTTTTTGCAATGGTTCTAATAACATCAGTTGTGACCAAAAAAATTTATTTGCCATTGTAGTAGAAATTCCTTCTCAGTGAAGTCAAATATATTATTCTTAGAAGTCAGCTAAATATTCTGGCTGGAATCCGGAAAATAATTTAAATAACTTCCACAGCTGAAACTTACTTTCTGAAACATTAGTTTCATTTAAAGAATATAATGAGGGCACAGAATACTCCTAACAGGAATCAGTCCATTTGCCTTTGAGTTTTTCTATGTATTCATATTTGGTTTCATCGCATTCCGATGTCCCACAATGCACCGTGTTTGTCTTACAAGCAAGACTAGTTTGCAGTAATTATACACAGAGATTTTATCATTGACTTGTATTAACAGCAATTTCTCCCCAAACCTGCCCTTCAGGATCAACACATGTTTACAGAAAGCAAACTGCTATAACATGTTCAAAGGGATTAAAAAAAAAACAAAAGTTCCAGGGAATATTTTCAGTTTTAACTGATCTTCCAACAGTGTGCAAAAAATAAAGTTTGCTACCTGTTGTAGCTCCAGATTAGTGAGATCAAGGTCACGGGTTCCCGGCAAGTCACAGGAACACCGTGGTGTCACTGGGTCCTCGAGCAGGGATGGCGGATTCTCTGCAGAGGGAGCAACAGACAGGGTGCCGATTCACTTCAAGCCAATCAAAGGGCATCAACGTTGCTCTACAGTCTTCCGCAGAGACCTAGAGTTCAGGGAGTGCAGACGGACGCTCTCAATGAGGTAAGGGGAGACATTCAGGAATGTCATGAGGAAGGAGGCACGTTATTCCAGGAAAGGCCAAGGTCAGGCAGGAGTGAGGTGGGAGAGCTGGCGGGAAGACTAGCTGCGCCATCTGTACACCACAGTTATCTCCATACTATTTACATTTTCCAGGGAGAGCATAAAGATCTTTTTTTTTTAATGAAGATACGAAAAAAGGAAATGACAGTGTAATGTGGCTCTGGGAAGATGAGGAGACTTACCGCGGCATGCTCGGGGTCCCCCTCCACACATGGCACCAAAACAGGCTGAAAGGAGAAAGAAAAATATTCCTCTGCGCAGCCATAAGATTTTAGTTCATTTTGGCTTTTTCACATTTTTGGGCTGAAACTTCCAGTGGGCAGCACTGTTACTTGAACCTGCCAGTACTATGTGTGTGGAGCTTCTGCAAACACTAATAATGCGTCAATGGATTAAGACGTTCTTCAAATTAACGTCATTTATAAGTTTCACAAAGGATCTTACCACAGTCTCTCAAAAGGCTCCCATATCGAATGATCAAATAAAAGGTGGCAAAAATAAAGAGGGTTCCTAAGACGACGGCGGCCACCCCAGTGCTCTTCTCATCTGTACAGACATCGGCATTCATAGCGATTCAGACACATCAAACTGCTCATCCTGGCACAAAGACATTGGGCACAACTAACGCCCATAAACACATGATATGTTATCAGAGCCTGACCTCATTTTAAAGACCCTTCCCTTGAGTTTTTTAAGGAAAGATCAACATTTGTTAATTTGGGAGCATGATTGGTTTGGGAGCATGATTGGTTAATTTTTTTTTTTTCTGGAGGGGAAAGGATAGAGGAAGACTGAATGACTGCCTGGGTTAGTGCTCAAGGTTGATGCACAAAAGAACAGAGAGCGCAGGGAGGGAAAGGGGGCGTCAAAGTAAGCAGGCTGATAAGATGGGAAACAGTTTTTTGAAGTTTTTAAACAGTCAGTCAATTACTGCCTAAGAACGACTTAGCGTGTCAGGTTAGGGCTGAAAACTCCAGTTTGTGAACCGTCGACTGTTTTAAGAACTCCAGCACTGAGGTAATAAAATGCGACATGCAGTTTTACAGCGTTTTTATGACGATAACGATTATAGCAGAAGCAAATATCTGTCCTGTCACACAACCGGTATCGGGCAGCGCGTACTGAGGGAGGGGGGGTGCCGTGGCGGGCTGCTTTCCGGGTTCCATGTGACATTGGCGTTGCAGAAGTCAGAGCTGCAGACGCAGCAGACCGTGTTCTCCTGGCGTGTGGCGACCTGGCAGGTGGGATCCGGGCAGTTGGTCTGGAAAACGTCACAACCTGTAACGACAAGAGAAAATGGCGGGGGCTGTGGCACAGCTGATGGGAGCGGTGTCCGTTAGCGGGCAGCCGGCCGGTCCCCTTACCCAGCTGTTCGGGTACTGCCTGCCCATTGATAATCCTGTAGAAACCCATGCAGCAGTGGGTCCTGGCACAATACTGTACTGTCCCACTCACGTTGCCCACCCATTTCACATTGGCATTGCGGGGACTCGTCAGGAACTCACACCTTCTCCCTATGAATTCCGCCGGAGCCGAAAATCCGGCCGGGAACTGTCCTAAAATACAATTTTAGAGGGTCAGAAATATAGTCCCACGAAACACAACGTTTTATTGAATGGAAAGTAATATAAGAAGTTGGACTCACCGAGAAGGAGGATGACTTTCCATAGCTCCATGATTGTTGGAGCGCTGTGCCCTCGGTGAGAGACGGTGTCTTTTCGGTGCTCTAAGCGCTCGTTGCTGGGAAGATGTCCAGTGTGGGAACCTCCCCGTCACACATAGCACCTGCAGAGCGCACACACAAACACAAAGTGTGGGGAGGCTCGCCGGGCTGATAACACTGGAAAGACGGAAAAACAGTTTCAGAGACACATTACCATATGTTTTTTCTTTTTAAATACTCATTCCCATTATTGTGTCATAAGATGTTAGAGCGATGATGAGTAATAATACTTACCCATCTGTTAACTGGAGTAGGTCACAGAGGGGCTGATCCCAGGCCACATAGTGCAGAAGGCTGGGATGCCAATGTATCACAGGGCCATTAAGGCAGGGTTCTCCAACCCGCTCCTCAGGGACCGACAGTCACAGTCCACATTTCTGCTCCCTCCCAGCTCCCAGCCAGACAGTCCACATTTCTGCTCCCTCCCAGCTCCCAGCCAGACAGTCCACATCTCTGCTCCCACCCAGCTCCCTGTCAGGCAGTGGACATTTTTGCTCAATCCGATTGACAGTTCAAAAACGTGGACAGTCCGATGGTCCCCGTGGACCACTGCATTAAGGCCAGAGGTGGATAATTTTTTAAATAAATGAGGAAATTTGTGTTCCTGAAAATAATGGCACTCGAGGTAAGAATACCAGAATATATTTTACTTAGACAGGAGTTTAGTGCGACTTGTTTAATAATTAATAATATATTACGCGTGTAATAATTACTTCTGTGATATACCTGTAACGCCTTTTCTTTGTCCTAATGGAGAAGCACGGTTTTAGAACTACGGACTGTGATTTTCGAGCACAAACCCTTGTCATTATTTTAATGCCGCAGTTAATCGGCCATCCTTCAGGTTTGGAATGCTAATTGGCTTCAGGAAAACACAATTAAAATTCACGTGAACCAACTAAAAACAATATCCCGGTAAGTGATTTGAAGGCTAATATTTAGGAAGGTGTTCGCATGTATTTTAATTTTGTGTTGCGATTTGTGGAAACAGATATAATGGAAGAGGTAATGTTTTTTTTTTTAATTTATTATCGCACAACGATTGATGAGGAGATCCCTGCTTTTCGACACTTTCCACGGAGGATACAACTAAATACGAAATGCAGCTCACTTCACTAATCGGTATCTTTCCCGATAGAGTCTGTCGTCGTTTTCGAGGGACGTCGCAGATATTTTCGCAGAAAATTCTGACAACGATAAAACTTTCTACGGCTTTTCTGACCGCGAAATAAGCGACATCTGCGATTCTAAGGTTGGCCCTGCACGTGCAAATTCACGACGTCATGGTCAGGAATAGCTGTCACCAGTAGTTTGACATAATTTTTTTTAATCATGTGAATTAACTGCTTTAATGCATCCCTCTGATTCGAAACTTCATTTACTTTCCACACACTTGTACTACGATTCCCCACATGCAAATAATTGTAATGTTATGACATTCTTATTAAAAACGTTGGGTACTTTTTAAATTAATATAGTAGGTTGTTGCCTTCAGGTCACCAAGGTGGCCAACCATTTACCGTCCAGCCATCCCAGTGTTTGACACTTTGAATTTATAATTTTAATATGCTTTTGTTTGTCATTTTCCAGAGCTCGGACAGCGACGACGTTGGTGTCACTCGCGATGGTCCAGATCGCAAACCTTGCCACCCTTTTACCATTAGGGTGGCCCTGCGTTCCAGGTCAAACAAGGCCCAGAGTGAGGATGAGGAGGGAGACTCGTTGGGAAATGAAGGGAAAACGGACTTTTATTTGAAGGAAAAGGGGGAACGTGATGACTTGTTGCCTCCAAAGTCCGACTCTGACTCCGAATCGGAGCGTTATCTGGAAAAGCGGGCCTTAAACATCAAAGCTAACAAGGCAATGGTGAGCCGGGCAGAATGTTCTCACTAGATCTAACTCCGCAGTTTTAGGGTACAAGTTCCAATAAATGTGGTTGGTGTTTATGGCTTTCAAGCAGTGGTCTGCTGTAATCTTCATATCTTTGGCGTTGCAGTTGGCCCGACTAATGGCAGATCTGCAGAAGATGCCTAGTTCCTTACAGAAGACCCCACCGGTGGATCGCTCAAAAGCCCAGCGGAGTGTGAGTCTGCATTTCTGATGATGCCTTTGCCCCGGATAGCTGTAGATGAATCCATTCTGTGTTTATGGAGCGGTTAAATTTAACCAGGCATGACTGGTGGACATTGTCTTATCTGTTAGTAATGGCATGTTAACTTGCCGTGCCCCAGAGAGCCCCCCCCTCCACCCCAGCTGCCAGTGGAGGTCGGCGGTACCCCGAGCGATCCACCAGGAGGCAGACTCGCTCCATGGGAAATATTCAAGATTCTCCAGTCCCCCAGAAAGAGAAGAATTTGGAGCTTACCCTTGAGGAAGAACTTATGGAGGTAAACGTGTTGTAGCAACAAATGGGGTGGGTGTGTGTGTAGGTGGGGGGGGTTGTACAAAACTTTGAAACCTAAGCCTTTGGGTTGGGAATACCTTTGTTTTTCATAGAAGTCTGTGTAAATAAAAAGCTTTCTGAAGCTGCCAAAGGGATGCAATAAGGGTTTGGGCACTTGCAGGTACGACAGGCCCATGAACGCCGTAGCAAACCCCGACTGAGTAAGTGCAGGCCTCATATGGTGCGGCTGGTGGAGGAAATCACGGAAGACGACCTTAATCTGGTGGCAGATGGCATGACGGACAAAGTGTACAACAGTGCCTCCGTGAGTCTTCAGCACAAATGTGGTCACTTGATTTTTGTAAATGGGGGTGGGGCTAGTTGTAAAGAGCTTGTCGAACCTGTAACCTCAGGGCACCACGTGTCATCAGTGTCGCCAGAAGACTGTGGACACTAAGACCTGCTGTCGCAGCACCGACTGCCGTGGGATCCAAGGGCAATTCTGTGGACCCTGCCTACGAAACCGTTATGGTGAAGATGTTCGCAAAGCTCTGCTTGACCCGGTTGGTGGTTTAACTCCTGGAATTTTTATCCTGTTCTATGTGCCAAGGGGCTATAGAAACTCGCCTTCCTGTGGTCATTCTTGTGATCAACGGCAGCAAATGTCCTGAATGCCCTTACTGACCCCCCCCCCCCCCCCCCGCTGCCCTCAACCCCAGGAGTGGCGATGCCCGCCGTGCCGTGGAATCTGCAACTGCAGCTTCTGTCGCCAGCGAGACGGTCGTTGCCCAACTGGCATCCTATTTCCTCTGGCCCAGTACCATGGCTTCAATGATGTCCACTCCTACCTCAACAGGTCAGGTGCCTGGGGTGGGATACATGTGCATATTCTGAGTGAGATCTCCCACAGGCATCGCACATCGTGTCCCCCTCCCCAATTTTATATATTTGCAGTAACCTTGTTTCTGTCTTTCCCTTTTGGATTTATGCTTTACTGATCCAGGAATCATCTGGTGTGTTTCACTGCAGTCATGCGGCGTATGATTGCATATCACAATGTTAAAATTGAGGCACTTGCTCTTCTGTTGGGAAATGGGGCTTTTGTGGAAAAAGTACGCTGATAATTAAGTGGTAATTACTTCACAGCCTTCGGAATAAACTGAAAAATGAAGAGAATGAGTGACCAAGACCCAAACTGCTCTGCTGCTGCGTAATTTTAACAATAAGAAATAAAGGCTTAAACCATGGTAAATAATTTAGTTCCTGTTCTTGCTCATTACCCAAATCCAGTGGTCACTCTAGCATGCCAGATCTTTAGAAATGGGGTTAAAGGCAAATCACTTTTGATGATCCTGAACGTGTATATGAATGGGACATTTTATGTGCGGTGGGGAAAACCCAAGCGGTAAGCGGCTCTTGCCTTGGTGAACATTACCACCCAGTTTAAACACAAGAGGGCGCAACTTTCCAAGATGGCATTTCTACTTCTCTACTACATTCAGTTTAATACACATTGGCTGCTCCTCCCCCTGCAGGGTTCAGTCAGTTATTTCCATATAGAAGCTCAATTATTTATATTTGACTAGGTTTCTTTAGGTTCTTCAGGTTTCTTTACAAAATAAGGCAAGACATTCTGCTAGTGATTGTTCAATATTTATTTAAATTTTACATTTTTACAAAATACCATGTCAAATTTCATACCCTTTTTTCCATTATGGCAAACCAACACTTCTTATTGCTAACAAGATTTTTATGTCTCCACTGGGATTTTGGACCACTCCTCTCTTGCAAAGATCTCTAGGACTTTGAGGTTGGAAGGCTTTCTTGCCATCACTCTGGTTTTCACTTTCCTCCACAGATTCTCCATGGGATTTGGGTCTGAACTCCTGACTGGGCCACACCAAAATTGTTTGGAGTAACCATTTCTTGACCACTTGCTGGCTGGCTGTATGTTTTGGATCATTGTCTTGTTGGAGGACCCATTTTTCCTGCAGACTGCCAGACTCCCCCAAAGCATTACATTCCCACCTCCATGCTTGACCATGATGATGTTCTTGGGGTTAAATGCATCTTTGTTCTCTTGCCAAATGAATGCCATGTCCCTGTGTTAAATCGGTTCCATTTTTGTCTCATCCTACCACTGAATTGACAACCAAAGGCTTTCTTCTATGTTCAGGGGATCTTCTGCGTGCCTGTCTTGGAGAAGTGGAGTCCTCCTTGGTCGGCGAGAGACCAGCTTTATGTAGTGTCCGCTGGAGTGTCTGCCTTGAGATACTGATACCACAATTATTCAGATTTGTCAGGATAACCTTAGCGGTGATTCTAGGGGTGCTTTACCACCGCACGAAGTTCGGTACTTTTTCATTGACTGTACCAAAAATTCAAGTACCGAAAGTGCCAAACCATCTGGGGTACTTCTTCGATACTTTGGGGCGTAACTTGAAACGCTTTCGCTGTCGACTGGTTATGCAAATAGCCCGATTCTGAAACACAATGCGATCGCCGTCTCGACGAAATGTTACGCACTCAGAAAACGGCAATAAACGAAGTAAAAAAAATGCGATCTGGTCGGAAGAACAGATACAACAAAATCTAAACAGCATAAAAAACTTTAAAATATATTTTTAAATTTAATATACTGCTGCAGCACGGTACTGGACAGTCTCCAGATATAGCGATGTGATTTTGATGTAATAAATACCCCAGTCTTTATTACAAGTTAGTTGACAAATTTTATTAAATTTTGTTAACATAAATTTCTCACAAACCTGTCTTGGAGTGATTTAAACAGCAAGGGTGAGAGTGATTATGACCGTCTCATCTCGAATCATCTCAGACTGGTTTCCCGAACATGACAATGAGTTCACTGTACTCAAATGGCCTCCACAGTCACCAGATCTCAATCCAATAGAGCACCTTTGGAATGTGGTGGAACGGGAGATTGAATCTTGTTGAATCTATGCCACGAAGGATTAAGGCAGTTCTGAAGGCAAAAGGGGGTCCAACCCAGTACTAGCAAGGTTT
>JAODKM010000118.1:2442872-2455085 GCA_026780845.1 Petrocephalus sullivani | reverse complement strand
CTGACAGGAGTGGCACCCAGTGTGGTCTTCTGCTGCTGTAGCCCATCTGCCTCAAGGTTTGACGTGTTGTGCGTTCAGAGATGCACTTCTGCATACCTTGGTTGTAACGAGTGGTTATTTGAGTTACTGTTACCTTCCTATCATTCTATTCGAACCACTCTGGCCATTCTCCTCTGACCTCTGGCATCAACAAAGTATTTTCGCCCACAGAATTGCCGCTCACTGGATGTTTTCCCTTTTTCGGACCATTCTCTGCAAACCATAGAGATGGTTGTGCGTGACAATCCCAGAAGATCAGCAGTTTCTGCAATACTCAGACCAGCCCGTCTGGCACTAACAACCATACCACGTTCAAAGTTACTTAAATCACCTTCTTCCCCATTCTGAAGCTCAATTTGAACTGCAGCGGTTTGTCTTGACCATGTCAACATGCCTAAATGCATTGAGTTGCCACCATGTGATTGGCTGATCAGTAATTTGTGACAACGAGCAGTTGGTGCCTAATAAAGTGGCCAGTGAGTTTATATATATACACACACACACACACACACACACAAACATTGGAAACCCGGAGGGTGTATTTCAGGGCCAGACAGACTTTTTTTTTTAATTATTGACAGTTAATATTCCGGTAAGCGGTAAGAATATCATGCGGAAACAATAAAGGATCTTGCCGATCACACAAAACCCTCTCGATTTCAAATTCTCTTATTTGCGCACCGATTGCAGCCGGTCCCTTATCCATGATTGGCAAGGCCACCGCTGACTTGATTTACACGCACGGACACTGATTAAGTGTGCGAGCTAATCCTTGTTTACACAGAACAAACCTGCCCCTTACCATCTATTCACATGCGTATGCCCCTTATAGCCAGATAAAACCTATTGGTCATAGTTCACTGAACTTCAAAATTTGGCATGGGTATGAATATTTTTAGGCTTAATGCCTGAGGACACTGCAAGTTCAATCTGTGGATGCAAAATCGGTGATGTATTGATCTGGACGAGCATGAGATTACAGGCGAACATGCATGCTGTACTTCAAGAATAGCCTCAAAGATTCTAAAGTTGGCCAAAAGCCTGTCATGACCCAGTTCTGGGACTCTAACGTGTCACTAAAAAAATGAACGCTACCCTAAAGCACTGAAGAAAAAATTAGTGTTAAGATTTATGTGCACTTATTGCCTCCTGCCAGAGTAATTTAAAATCCAGGTTCAACATGACATGCGGCGTCATAATTCAAGGTTGCTTGTTAAAGGATATTGAAGCAGCATTTCCAAGATATAGTTAATCTACTGTAAGAAAGCCTCTTGGTGGTTTATTCAAAGGGGGAGGCAAAATGCATGCATTTGATAAAAGAAAGAGGCTTGTCTTGCAGCCACAGGAGAGCTCAAGCCCAGTTTTGTACCACAAATGACACCCTAGCAAAATTCACACTTCAGTTAAGTAATATTACTGCTATGGGCCGACATACACAAAGGCACGGGTGCCTAGGGGAACGCGAGAACCAATGACAGATCTGCAAATGACAAACAGACCACCTTTGTGTTCATATGGACTTTAATCCCACTGTTGCCATCTGCAATAATGGTACCCACAAGTAAAAGATCAGCCCCCCCATATATGTATTTATAAAACAAAAACAAAATTGTATAAAGAATTCATGATGTTAAAGGGCACAAAATAAAGTTCCCTGGAAAGAAGTTACCTCAGGAAAGGAGTTTATACCAGCCAAATACTGTCTCTGGCATTATTACGCATATATAAATATAAATATATATTTTAGTCACCTGACATTCCCAAAGAGATACTTTAAATAAATTGTATACTGCCCTTTAAAAGGTTTAACATTCTCTCCTGAAACTACTTCCGATTTTAGAGCCCGTCCTATACGTTTGCCCGTGACGACATTCAGCCGATTGTGAATAAAACAGTATAAAAAAGGTACAGCTTAAACGCAACGTTAAAAGATAGCTCGCCACTAGTTAGACCTTTTAATCTGACGGACAAAAGGGGGAAAAAATAAAAAATAAATGACATATGGCACAGCTTGGCGATTCCGTTTATGTTTCCACAATAGGTAGCATCTCCTATGGAAACAAGTTAAGGAAGAAAAACCAACCCTGATACACAACAGAAGAAGTGTGACTTGTTACAGCAGCCTAGGTAGCGGAAGTGACAGGAGCCAGGTGCCGTGCGGCTACAGGACTCTGGACAAAGCATCATCCCCCAAGCCTACAGTCCATCTTACCTTAATTCCACGACAATGGGCATTATTTCCCCCTTCCACAGACTTGATATTGTGTGAGACCTTTGGTTTGAGCGTAAATTTTAACGTTTGAAATACACACTTAAAAAAAAAAAAATCCAATATCCAATATTAACAAAACTGTGTTCCTCGGTTAAACAAGCTAATTCTACAGGAACTTAACCCAAAAACATAGATGAACATGAAAGACAGGATGAGAATGAACTGTCCTGTTACCTTAAACGGCCGACGTCCATACCTGGACTCTCATGACTCGAAGACCCTCTCTCAAATGCACATGACAGAGGCTGCCTGTATCAGACATGTCGCCCCCCCTAGCGGCACGTTCTCTATGTCCAGCTATAAACTTGGTCACACAAGATCTATTTATATAAAAATTATAACAATAACAAAAAAGCAAGAACAATAATAATAATAATAAATGATGATGAATATAACAGATTTAGGATTGTTCGTGTATGAGGCACACAGCAGAAAGGCAACATCTGGCAACCATAAGTTGATCCTTACTACGGTGAGTTGCTGTAGATTTTCAAATCTAGAAAATATATACAAAAAGCAAGCTATCCAAAAACAAAGCAAACAAAAACCGCTGACAGGTTTATCAAAGCATGATGGCTTATACGTGTACCTATATTATCATTCATATAAAAGGCAAAAAAAAAGCCATAAATTCTGTGTCCTTTCACCCACAAGTAATTAGTGCTCCTGGGACTGACACCAGTGGACCCAGTTCAGCTCTCCATAGCCGCAGAGTTGTCTACATGTCCATTGAGTCAGAGGAATCCCAGAATGACTTTGCCCAGCACCACGGTGACTTAATGAGCACTACAGTGGAGTACACTTCTGCTGGAGAGGGTACGGGCGACCTGAGAGCAAAGGGGAGCTGCCGGCCAAGTGCAGCAGAGAGGGCACTGACTGGGAGGGCGTAGTGTGCGGTTTGGGACAGGAGCTTTCCTCACAGCAAACTCCTGCTCATTCAGCTGGCTGTCCTTTGTATCTCCAAGTGGTTGTGGAGGAAGGAGAAGGGACAGTTTTAAAGGGTGGGGGAAGGGAGAACAAAATACAAAACACACTGGAGCACATGCACGTTTCTGCTGGAAGCCTGACATTTTCCACATTTCGCAGTTTTTCTTCATCAGCTCCAGTTCCTTCAGACATCAAGGGTCCTCCAGCTAGCACCCTGCTTTCCAGACCTGCACTCCCCAGAATATCAGCCACCCCTTCCAGCCCTCCCCCAACTACCGCCAATATTCACACACCCCCACCGCACCCCCGTGCAGCAGCTCCTAACCCACAGCCCACGTTCCATCTCGCCACCGTCGTCGGCCTTAGAAGCCATTGCTGTTCATGTTGATGGAGTGGATGTCAGCCACCTGCATGACGTTGACGCCGCTTCTGGCTAGCCGCGAGATGCTTTCCGGCGACAGCGTCTCCATGGTGATGAGGGCGTGCTGGTCTGATGGCCCGCCCGTGGCCACAGTGTCCGAGCCGGTGTTGGAAGAGGAGGTTTCGCTGGTTGCGTTGGTAGTAGCTCCCTTCTTGTTCATGTGGGTTTTGATGTGCTTGGATAAGTGATCGCTCCGCATGAAGCGTTTGGGACATTCTGGGCACGAGAACTTCTTTTCTCCTAAGGACCAAATGCTCTTGTCAGGAGATATACAGTGTTTTTAGCTTAAGACAGACAAAAACAAAGCCATGGCACCAAATCGCTTACCAGTGTGTGTCCGCTTATGTCGCTGCAGCTCATCAGACCGAGTGAAGCGTTTCCCGCAGAAGGACCAAGAGCAGACGAAGGGCCTTTCTCCAGTATGCCATCGCAGGTGGGCCCGCAGGTGGGAGGTTTTGCCGTACACCTTCCCGCAGCCCGGGATGTGACAGATGTGCTGCTTTTTCTTGCCGGGATCACTGCTGCAATATGCAGGACGCAAGTCAGTAAACCACACGAGAGGACTGAGGAGGGTGGCCGCAAACTTCAAACAAAAATAACGACAGTAAAGGTTGTTTTAGCAATATGATGTTGGATGAGTGGTGATTACAGTTCTAGCGCCCCGGCTGTGTAAGGTCCTGAAAGCGAACCGTTTCATTTTTCCTGATCTCCCTAATGTCCACAAATGGCTAACATGATGTGAAGTGTAGGGGTGGTCAGCGGGACTAATTATGTAATTACAGGCATGCTTGGCAGCAGGCCACATGCATCTATAAATAGTCTATTTACGGTGCATTTATGCTGTAAGTAGTACATTTAGTAATCATGCAACGAATGCTTGCGTTTCGTTAGCGTGTAACAGTGAATGTAGGTTAATTGTTGGCTTCCCCGTCTGTGCTGCCACTAGTATGATATCAATAGTGGCCGTTAATAAAATTGAGAGCAACTTTGGTTTCAAAAGAGCCATCATGTCTTTTATTAAGATGAGTCACACAATCACCACACTGCTCTTTGTGTGCGTCTCCTGCACTGAAAACATTCTTTGCCCTGTAGGGTTGTGGCGTGACAAAAATATGCTGCCTTCTTCATTCTAAGTATGCAAAATGCTCAATTTTGTTTTGTCCAGATGACGTTTGTAGTGTGCGGCCACCTTTATCCAGGATGTACCCTGCCAATTATACCCAATACACCCCTAGACCACTATGATGATGACTGGATGAGTAGTTTATAATAACTGATAGATCTACAGCAAAGGGTGACCCCAGTCAACCACAAATATAAAATTCAGCATTAAAATAAAATTAAATTATTTTTTTATTATTATTATTATTATTTTTTTTAAATCAACATGCTGCAGATCCCAAAGACTGAACCAAACCAGGAGGCGTAAAGCCAGCAATACCAAGTGGAACCGCCGCTTATAAAACTTCTGCAAAAGTCGTATTATGAAGATTACGTATAACTTGACACTTTCTCTCTTTATATAAAAATGTTGCATACAAAATTGAAAAGTCTACCAAGTCTACCAGTGATTGCTAACCACTGAACACACACATTGTGCAGACATGCCCGCTTTCAGTTACATACCGCGCTTCGCCATCCTTGCAGTAGGGACAGGTACAGGCCTCCCGGCGTGTACGACGACTGGGAGGTTGTGGGCTGGTCTCTCCTCCATCATCCATGGCTGTGCTATCATCCAGGCTGTCCCCACCCACCCCACTGGTTTGTAGCCCCTGGTCTCCTAAGGGAAGGAAGAAGAATACACCCCTCTTACTAAAACAAGCATTGGCAGCTACCCCACACCTATCTGGACTACAGATTTTGTATTAACATTAGAGGAGGAGGAACAATTGAGGCATACATAATTCAGTTTCATGTGTGTGACCAGTGCCACCAGTTACATCAGGGGTGGGCAATCATCCACAAAAGGCCAGTGTGTATGCAGGTCTTTGGGATAACCTTGAGGTCAGCCATTCAAACTCAGGTGCATTTAGACTAGTAATCTAATTTATAGAGTTGCAACAAAAACTTGCACAGCCAATAGCCCTTTCTGGATAAGACTGCCTACCCCTGAGCTAGATACATAATTTTATAGGACAGTTACACTGCATTACCATGGAGAGATCTCCTTTGCATACCAATACATGTCATATGACACCTTTAACAAGACCTAAAACACTAAAAAAAAAAAAAAAAAAAAAAAAAAAAAACATTCACTGCCATTTATAGTTAAAATAATCTGTTCAAGGGTTTAGGGAAGAAAGCAAAAGGATGTTGGATTCAACTGAATAATCTGTGGAGTTTTGACAATAAGTAAAATTACTACAAGAGAAATTCCTAGAAGTACCACACCCTAGTATTTCATGATATTCATACTGGGGCCACTTCAATGCCTTTCAGGTTTCAGATACTTTAAAACTCCGCCCCACCTTCTAAGAAGCAGGGGGCACTGTCCTGTTTGGACAAACTCCCACCAAGTCTTATTCACACTTGAAATCATACAGAGGCAGGAACCAGCACTGACATTTTGGCTAAGAGCCATACGAGCAACTAAAATTGTAAAATGGAGTGGGAAATGCATACCAGACAGCCAGCTATGCATTTACACTATTGGTTTCTTGAAGATGTGGATCTTATCACAACTAGCAATCATGTCCCCCCACCCCCACCAAAGGGCATTGTCAGAAAAGAACAAAAATCAATCCAAGCTGATCTTCCAACCAATAAATCAGCACTGCTTTTTGAGGTAAGGTCTATGCATGTCCAGGAACACATGCCTTTACCCCATTAGCTTATTATATCTGCTTCTGATCCAAGCATGGACTCTCAGGAAACAGGAAAGTGCCCAATGACAGAGGGAAGGAAACCCATAATCTGCCCTAATGTCCCATGGAAAACCTGCAGCATAAACCTCACACACCAACATTCTGAGAGCATGACCCTTGCTCACTTCAACAGGAAATAAGAAAGGTAAAGCACTAGATAAATAAACGCAACATGCAACTAGTCTCCTCCTCTCTAGAGGAGGACGGTTTGGTCTGCAATAAGTCCACCCAGAGCCTGGGCAAAGTGGGCGGTGTCCAGTTACACCCTACCATTGTACCAGTTCTCTGTCAAAACACGATTCACACGCACCCACGTTGCTGCAAGAGTGCAGTCACATGCCATGACGAATACACCAAATCGCTGCCGCACAATACACAGCTTTTGCAAGAACTAACCAAACCAGTGTGGTCGGCAGAAAGAAAATAGGAAGCCAGCCTATCCTACCCAACATGCAGCTACTTTTGTTAAAGTGTAAATTTTGCCCATGGCCCGACACACAAACAGCTACAATTAGATTAAACTTTATTGGCTCTTAATAAGGGGGAAAATTATGTTCTGTTTACTAATCAGGTATTGTACAACAAGCATCCAACAAGTAGTAACTCCAAGACTGAGGAGCAGGGAAAGCCAAGTACAAAAAGTACAGCTAGAAACCTAGGTTTAAATTAATCTAATGGACAGCCAACTTAACTGCAATGCATGTCAGTTTACTACCATCTGTATAGCCAGCAAATAACAGATCCAGGACAAACTTTCTCAGAGTAGCTAACTAATCAAGGCAACATTAGCTAAAACTAAAATTACCCCTCCGAGGAAATACTGATATCTTTCGTACACCTTTAAATGAGACCACACAGGATACTGAAACTTGAAAGCTTATGACCACTGAAATGCACGCACTTTAAAAATTCGAGTATGTCTTTAAATCTTCGAGGGTCAAACTGAAAGATGGACGTCTCATTTTTCCTCAATGCCAAACATTCAACAATCAGAGTATATTAAACCGAACTAATCTCTATTTAACACATCGACGTAGACATGCGCTGGCTCCATAAAGACGCTCCCAACAATTTTCATAAAAAGGACAATTTAGAAAGCAACCCTTTTCATGCTACCAATATTCGTGTCCAATGGATTAATAACCAGCAAGGATCACCTAGCATTAACCATCACACTGCACTGAACCCTTAGAGGTGTTTCATGCCCATTCTCTCACCCTCTCACACACGCACACACCCTCACTAAATCGAACACACCGAACTTCACACTACTGTCAACTGTTGACTTTTGAGAAGCAAGTGTCAGCTGGATCCCTGCTGTAGCCAGTCCCACAGAAACATAGCAAACAGCTCCCATGTTACCCTGAGGGACTTTACATTGTCACAATTAAGCAAACGGTACAGCGGCAAAAAAATTAACTAATTAATTTTTTTTAAGAATCAAGCGCTAACATTCCAGATAGAAAAGGTTCAGAATGTTTAAAATATACTGAAGGTAAATTTCATGTCAGTCCCTTTCCCTTAAGAGTGATTAATTTCTCAGTCAACAATGAGAAAAAACCCAATGCCAGTTAAAACACCAAAGGAAAGCCAGGACTGCCTTACACCTACCTGTTGCGATGGCAATGGGGACCCCCTGCAGCTGGTGCATCTGGAGACCCGTATTGCCCAGTGTGTTCAGGTTGATGGTCTGCAGGCCTGGCAGCTGCACGGGATTCACCGTGACCCCACCTGCACTGCCCGTCTGCGCCAGCTGAGGAAGCGACTGCAGGGACTGCACAGGGGCCAGCGTGATCTGGGCGCCGGAGGGACTCTGTAACTGCAGCGTCTGCCAACTGACTTGCCCGTTGGGGCCCAGGGTGCGCACCAGAATGGGGCTGGCGTTGGGGATGGCTTGAATCTGCAGGTTCTGCAGGGCATCCTGTGGCAGCGCCTGAGCGAAGACTTGGCCGCCGGCAGAGACGGCACCAGCCTGGATGGTCTGCAGAGAATGTCCTCCTTGGAGAAGCTGCTGAGGCTGAATGAGGATTTGCTGTGGCTGTTGGCCATCTCTGTTATCTGTCTGCACAGAGACCCCACTGGCTGAGCTCTGGAAACCGCTGCTGCTCTGAGACTGCGCCCCACTCCCGTAGGAGGTAGCTGCCTGAGTGGTAGTCGTGGAGCTAGAGTAGTACCCAGTCCCACTGGTAGATGCTGGCTGTTGCAGGAGCTGCTGGGAGGACCCGGACGATCCAACCCCGGCGGCATCCCCACCACCACCGGCACCTCCCGAGGCTACAGGCAGAAGGGTGATGTTCCCATTGAGCGACACGGGCATGTTGGCCAAGAATGGAGTCTGGTTCTGTATGTTACCCAAGCCCAGGTTCTGCAGTGGGATCGCTTGCTGGATAAGGCCAGGCATAGTTAAGATGTTCCCGGTACCCGCTCCCCGGTTGGAGGTTGCGATCAGCTGCTGCCCACCGCCCGGAGAGGACACCAGCTGGAACTGTCCTGCCGTCGTCGTGGGGTCCTGCTGGGCTGTGGCGAACTGCAGCTGCTGTCCATCCACCGTCTGGAACTGGGGGATAACCTGGTACTGGATGTTGGGCATGACCCCAGACAGGGCAGTGAGGACCTGCTGGCCAGGTATGGTGGGGGCAGAGGCCACCACATACTGCTGCTGCCCCGACTGGCCCACCGCTCCAGATGACGCCGGCTGCCTGTTTTTCCCTGCCTCGGCCATGGTGCCTTGGCCGGACGTGGTGGTGTCGGAAGTGCTGGTAGAAGAAGGCTGAACGCTGACCGGGATGATCTGCCAGCCGTTGGGCGTTTGGGTCAGCTGGGCCTGGTCTAAAAGCTGGCCCTGCTGCTGATCGGACTCTGCCTCACCCTCACCTGGGGTGTCGATGCGGCTGCAGGTGGCTGCCAGCAGAGCCAAGGGGGACGGCTGCTGGGAGTCCTGCAGGCGGCGAGAAGGGGCGCAGGTCCTTTGTCAAAAGTCACTGCTAAAGAGCTTTAGGCTCAGTCTGATTTCTAAGTCTTTTTTATGTGTTTTAGAGGGTTTCCCCATTCTCACAACAAGCTTTTTTTAACAAAAAAAAAAAAAAAACACGTTTATAGTTTATAACTGCAGTGTTTAAAATGAGTCCTGCTAGTTTTAAGCCATGCCAGTCGCCTGCGAAATAAAACGTAAGCAAGCATAAAAAGATAAATGAGTCCACATTAACGCCCGATTAAACTACAGAGAAATCAAAGCGATTGCAACATGGCATCGAAAGTCCAGCAATACATTCTCAATGCAAAAGCACGAGCGCGCCGCGGATAAGATGGCACCGCTTCGCCCGCCGCCGCGAGCGACACCAGCTTTGAATTTGGGAGGGAGGGAGGGAAGCGGGCGCGCGCCGGCAAATGGGTGGGATTAAAAGGGCTTTTTTTTCCAAGCGAAGGCCGGCCGCGCATCCCCTCCCCTCCCCCCGCCACCCCCGCTCCCTCCCATCCGCTTCTCTACCCTATAAACACACTTATTCGCTGGAAGCCACCCCCCGAAGGACAGCCAAAGTGGGCCGAGCAGACCGCTCTCCGAGTGCGGGGCTTCTGACAGGAACACCCCGGTCAAGCCCCTTTCACCTCCGCCGCGGAGCCTCGGCTCTCCCCGCACAAGTGCCATGTGCTCGGGCGGACTCGGCCGGCGCTGCCAGCGCACCGCCGCGGCGGAATCACGCTTCTGCCGGAAATTAGGCTGCGGGCGGGCGGCCGTCGCCACGATAATTAAATCCGGATAAAAATATATATATTTATTTAGGAAATAAGCTTAAAGCGAAAAGGGGGGGGGAGAGACTCACCTGGGCCGTGTTCGAGCTTCGCTTCTGCAGGAAGCCGCCGCCGCCGCTTTCCACCAGCGCGGCCATTTCATCTCGCTGCTGCTCTGCGTGAGGAAGCGGAGACCGGGTAAGTTCGGGCAGCGCCGCGGCGCCCCGGCGCCCTCCCGCCGCGCACCCACCGGGCGACAGCCGCGAACCCGGGACCCGGGCGTCGAGGTGGAGAGGGGGGGGGCGCCGCCGGGGGACCGAGCCGACGGCCGGCTAAGCGGACACTTTCGGAAGTTAGCGAGCGCGACGCTCCGGGCACCAGGCTGGCTAGTTAGCAGGGCAGCTAAGCCAACTTCGGCGAAATGCTAACTACCTAGCGAGTTCGGCGCCTCCGCGCGCGTCTCGCGCGGCGGGCCGTTTTCGCTCACTTCGGTCTCGAGCAACTTTTTAGGCGCCCGATTCGCTATTTCTGGCGGTTTGTTTGGCGTTTTACCAAAAGTAATCCTACTTTTAAAGAGTTGACTTACCACTCATAATTCGGAGACGGGAGGAGTTTCTCGGGCTTCGTTTGGGCTGACATCAACTTAGAAACGACGCAACCAATCTTGACAGCGTCACGGCCGAGGGGCGCGAGGGGGAGCTCTGTTCCAATTGCAGCGCGCAGTCGCTCGTCCTTGTCCAATCGGAGCCTCCAGTGGGATGATCCGCCATTCGCTATGTCCCCAGCCGCGTTTTTTACTGTGTGGGTAAGGAATGTTGGGCGTGAGCGACGTGCTGCACAAGCCAATAAAAAACGCGCAGAGTCACCAAGGGGCTGGTAGTATCCAATGGGAATTTGATTTTGGGGCGGCATTTGGGTGGGGTCATCTTGTGCTAGGTTGTATTGCTACAGGCTTGACTGACATTACGTCGACGTGAGGGATAATTATTTTTTGGCGGAAAAGGCGCCATTGACAAATATGGTATTAACTAAACAAATTATCTATAAACTTTCTCCCAACTTGAAAGTAATCCCACTGCTCCCGCCAGATAATAACGAAATGCACTCAAGTATACATTTCATCCGAATGATTAATCCTTACTAATTCTTACCCTTTACGTGTGAATGTCACTTGTCTGCCATTGCTGAATAAAATTACCCGAATAAAAAATTTATGTGCTTGCATAATGCTTACAACTCTAAATTTAACGAGGATGCATGCAGTACTTTTCAGACGCTAAAAACTGCGCCACTTCACGTGGCACACAAGCTTAAGGCAAAGACTGAAGTTAAACACCTTTATCCATTTCCGTGTACTTATTACGAAATTACCTGCGGCGGCATTGGATACGGCTGCACGCTGAATGTCATTTACTTTTTTTGTTTGACTGTATTCTCCTACCCAAACAAGCTCCGTTTTCGCAGCTCCACGCGAGTGGGGAGGGGAGGGGAGGGTAGTAAAAGTTACTCGCGGACTGGGAGGCAGAGACAGCCCGATGGCTGGCCACTCCCTGCTGCCCAGTAGGTTGAGAGATGGATGGGCGACTTTAGGGGGAGGGGAGAAGGTGGGGCACGGAGAGGTCAGTCAGTGAGAACGGGCGTGGGGGCCGGGTGGTGACTCACAAGTGGGGGTGGCAGGGGTGGGAATCACCGAAAGCACATGCCAGTTCTCTCGCATGTAAACACTGCAGTCCTACTGACGGTGGAGTCGCCATGCTTCCCCCACACTTCTCAGCCACTCTCCTCTCCTGCGTTTTAAGCCATGCAGAAACTATCCACAGACCGCCTTGTCCAACAAGTGGTCACTCAGGTTGCAAGGCCCCCACATTATTTCTGGAATATTTCAAGGATTTTATTGTCTTTGTGCAAGTGTGGTTAATATGTGTGATTGATTTTTGCCAGTTTATTTTTTTTAACAGATA
>JAODKM010000118.1:2400296-2442772 GCA_026780845.1 Petrocephalus sullivani | reverse complement strand
AGGTTTGTTCTGTGTAAACAAGGATTAGCCCGCACACTTAATTAGTGTCCGTGCGTGTACAGCCAATCAGCGTTGGCTCGCCTTTCAGGGACCAGCGACAGACTGCAATCGGTGCGCAAATATAATTATTATAATAAGAAGAAGAGAATTTCAAATGAAGAGGGTTTTGCGCGATCGGCAAGATCCTTTATTGTTTCCGCATAATATTCTTTTCGAGAGAAAAGTTGGAATATTAACCGTCAACAATTAAAATAAGGCTGTCTGGCCCTGAAATACATTCTCCGGGTTCCATAGTTTGTCCGGGACACCTGCGTGTGTGTGCGCGCGCCTGTGGGTACACCCTTAACCAGTTTGAAGTATATTTTTTTTTACTTCACTTTAACTTATTCCCATGTCCTGACTGTGCTTCCGCTTCATCTGGAATTATAACAATTAAATAATAATGTGACACATTTGAAATGTAACGCCGCATTTAAGTAATAATTAAGTATAACAATTAAAAACTACATATGCATTTAATTTTTCAGCCACTTTTGCAAGCCGTCTTTTCTGATTTGGGTCGCTTTGGCTGCGTTTCCTTTTGATACAGGTTAATTTTTTTTAATTCCAGTTGTGCTTGACATTTATTAGTATTTATTTTATAGTTTAGTTGCACTGATTCATTCTAATATGACTTATTTTCTTTACTCTTTGCTTCTTATTTTTAATTTGTCGTATGTTTGTTGCGGTGTATTTTTTAGTATATGTAAAGCACTTTGGTACAGCAAAACGTCTGTCTGTAAATGTGCTATATAAATAAACTTTAACTTTGAAGTAATTATATCGCTCTAATAAATGGTCCTGCTCAGAATGAGTGAAAAAATGCGCCGTTTTTCCCGTCATTTTGTAGAACCCAATGAGATACTTGCCGATCGTGTTTTCTAGACTCGATACATATAGGCTTTTCAAGCAGCGCAATCATCTTGAATGATGGGATCCAGCTAAACTAATCCTTTCCTGAAATGCGTTCAATGAACCGACTTAAACGGATGATTTTCACCGCCATTAACTGGTCCAAGATGAGGCTTCTGATCTTGGATGAATTAAGCGACGCACGGAGAATACCCCCCAGGAAACTAAGTTCAAGCCTGAACTAACCTATTTTTGCCATGCCCCAACCTGGCCATCAGAGGGAGCCAAGGAGCAGATTTTTTCCCCCCCTCAGTCCACCTGTTTAGGAGTTGATTTATTAATTAGCAGGTGCGATTTTAGAGTTTGACTCTTAGGGGGGCTCAGTCCCATGGAGGGTTACCACTTTCATCTGAAGAAATCAGGGCTGTGACAAATAATAGGGTGGCTGAAGCCCCCCCTAAACAGAGTCTAGAATCACCCATGTTAGTAAAAGGCCCACATTTGTGTGTAGTTAGGGTCACTACTTAAGTTGAACCTTAAGCTGAATATGTCACTTTTTACTCACTCTTTACGCAATCTGTCTAAATGATTGAAGTTCCAGGGTTGACTGGGTTTCTTGTAACATTTTGGTTTCAACATCTTGTAACAAGTGTGTCTTTTAGGGGTTTTTTCCACCGCAGCAAGTACCGTACTTTTGGTACTTTCGGTACCGCAATAAAGTACCAAAAGTTCTGTACTTCTTTTGTGTTGGTGTTCCACTGCCGTAAAAACTGGTACCGGCGCTGAATAAAAGGACGTGAGGCGGGGCACTTTGTACTGAATTCGAAAAATGGCTGTAGTATGCAGCTGGACAATGTTGGATATTAAATCTAAACATCGCTATGTTATGCACATGCAGCTCTTACATTGTTAGTGAGCTACATTAAAGTCAGACGTTTAATGATTAGTCCTTGCATGTATTATATTGATATCCAATAGATGTTTTTAAAATCAGTTTAAAGCTTACTTCGCTGCTTTTGCTTGGGTGCTGCGCATGCGTTCTCAGATACAGTCATAATCATTCTCATCCTTGTTTAAATCACTTCTAGACAGGTTTGTGAGAAGTTTAACTAATTTTTAAATGTTATGTTAACCAACTTATAAATACCCCAATATTTATTACAACAAAATAAAAAAAAATATATATATATATATATATATAATTTAAAAAAAGAAATTAAATTTCTTATGCCGTCCAGATCTTGTTGTATCTGTTCTTCCAACCAGATTGCAATTATTTTTTTTACTTTGTTTATTGCTGTTTTCTGAGTTTGTGACGTTCTGGGGTGGAAAAGTGCCCTTAGATGTACTCTTGCAGTTTGGTACTGTGATGGAAATGCAATAAAATGAGTTTGCGTTGTACTTCTGTCTCCTTTAATTGTTTGATAAATGGGCTACTAATCTACAGTGGGATTTGCAACTACTTTGGAGGAAGACATTTTCCAACAAGCCCTGTGACAATTTCTAACCTATACCTAACCTCATAAGCTCATAAGCAGTATGGTGGCACAGTGGCTAGCACTGTTGCTTCACACCTCTGGGACTCGAGCTTGACGCCTCCACCATAGCTCCATGTGTGGGGAGTTTGCATCTTCCCACCTTGTCGTCATGGGGTTTCCCCCGAAAGTAAAACAAAAAATAATGTGCCTTGCTCCTGTAGCTTCCAGGACAGATTCCAGACCCCTGTGACCCAGCATAGGACAACACAATGGGTGGAAGAATGGATAGATGAATAGTTTCATACTGTACAAATATACAATTATCAATGGCACCAGTGAACCCATATGAAAAAACATAATTTTAAACGCGTACACAATGTGCAGACGAAAATGCACGTACACATTGTGCAGACGAAAATGCGGAAGACACAAAGTGAACCAGCAGATGGACTTAACACTTGTACAGCATCTGGTGTTGAAATCGACACTGGACACCAATGTAAAAAAAAAAAAACACAAAATGCAATATAAATAGATTCATTTGTGCCAGACAAGGGATCCCATGGGACTGTACTCAAGGTAAGTGATGTAGAGAAGTATACAGACAGGAGGAACACTGCAGAGATCTGAAATGAAATGATTCTTATTTGTACGTGTGCACAAGATGCAATAACATTGTAGTTAGTTTTCGTATAACCCATCATGCTCTCCTTTTAGACACACACACAGGTGAGGGTGAAGCCTGGGGGCTGAGGGCGATTGCAGGATCAGCTATTTATATGGCGTCCCCTAGAGCATTTGGGGGGTTAGGGGCCTTGCTCAAGGGCCCAACAGATATGTAACTATTCTGCTAAGGACAGGACTCTAACCGGCAACCTTCCAATCACAGGCACACTATCTGAGCCATGCAATGCAATGTCCCTCAATAAGCAATGACTGTATGTGTTTATTAATTTAGCTAGGTACCAGACATTCTGGTGTTAAAGACAATTATTTTTATCTTTCCTGAATAAATCATATTTATTGTGTGGAAGCTTTTTTTTTTATTTACTAATAAATTATGAGCACTTCTTAGATTCACAGGGTGATTTCTGGTGGATGGACTTGTCTACGTTTTCACAAAAGCAGTGCTCAGCTTTCTTGCATATATATTATTTATTATAACCTAACCCTTACCCTATAACCCATTCGAGTTTGGGCTAGGGTTACGTTTCAAGCTAAGGTTAGGGTTACGGTTGGCATTAGGGTTAGGACCCAAACGGCAAGTCTAACCCTAGCTTAATCTATAATGCTAACCCTAACCACAGTTTATAAAACCTGTATAGAGGAGGTGTTGGTCAACAGTGCTACTCACTGTGTCACTTCTGATATATAACATATTGAGGGTGAGGCTTTTTTAACCTTAAGGGATCCTAATTTGTCATTTGAGTTGATTGAATAGAAATATAGAAATCTCATCAACTACCCCATCTATCTCTTTATGATGCACACATACACAGGTGAGCGCTAAGCTTGGGGGGGGGGTCACAGCGCATGGCCAGCCAGCATGCAGCAGCCCTGGAGCTGGGGGTTAAGCTCAATAGGCTAGCAGTGGAATAAATGGATCAATCTAAGCAAGACAAGTTGCTTTGGATAATTAAGTAAGGTACAGTAATCTAAGGCATCTGTGGTATTATTTTCTGCATACTGAACTATAAACTACTAAATAGATTTCATGGATTTCTAAAAATAAGCAGAAAATTGGCCAGAACTGGTCACCTGTAGTTTACGCAGCCTTGGTTGCATCCGGCCTCACCTTCATATGTGTGTGTCCCGAGGGGCTAACAAGTACTGTGTGTGTGGAGGACTCGGTCATCACCTTTAGACTATGGGTTATATATCTATTACAATGTGGGGACCAAATGTACCTACAATGTGATAAAAACTTGCTGTTACTCGATTTTCTAAAAATCCGTGACTGCAATCAAGAAACAAGAAATGTCAAAAATGTGTTATTTTACATGGTTAAGGTTTGGGCTGGGTAGGGGTTAAGGTTGTCACTATAGTTTGTTCCATAGAAATGAATAGACAGTCCCCACAAAGGTATGAATCACAAATATATGTACACACACGCACACACACACACGCACGCACACACACACACACGCACACACACACACGCACGCACACACACACGCACGCACACACGCACACACACACGCGCACACGCACACACACGCACACGCACACACACACACGCACGCACGCACACACACACACACACACACAGTAGCAGTCAAGTTTGGACACAACTACACAAAGAGGGTTATTAGTACTATTTTTTCCATTTGAGAATAATTATAAAGATATAAAAACTATATAAAAAAAAACATATATGGAATTATGCAATGACCCAAAAAATTGTTAATTTTGGGGAGCAGCTCTGTGGCTCAGGACTCAGAAGGTTGCCAGTTGAAATCCCTAGGTCGGCAGGGTCACCACTGGGCGCTTGAGCAAGGCCCTTAACTGCAATTGCTCCTGGGACTGGTTGCTGTCTTCTCTATGCCTGTTTCATGAGGTGGCCTCCTGCGATGCTTTCCCAGCTGTCCAGAAGGAGGTCCCACATATATATTGGGCACTCATTGGCTGCTTTTCCTTCACTCTCTGGTCACATTCCTCCAAAACTTCAGGTGGCCAGGTCATATGACACAACACTCGATCCCTCTCCTATACACACACACACACACACACACACACGCACATACACAGGTCTGAGTATTAATGTGTGGACATATAAGACACCCTCCTCAACTTTGCACTTGGTTGTGCATCTATTACATTCCATTTTACAAAATACAATACATATCAAAAGCTATGAAATAAAACTGATTATTTCATTCTGGTCTGGCTGTACACTGGATGTTCTGTGTTCCCTATAACACACCACCCTTTTCATGTGTATAGCCTTTAATCTGGTGGTTCATTAACAAAAAATGTAATTAAACACTGGCAAATTGACACATGGAAGCACAAATGTGGACAAAAATAGATTTCTCTCTAAAAGAAATATGTGTACTGTATGCTTCGGTTGTATCGGAAGTTGCATTCTCTGTCATTCTTCTTATTAAGTCCTGTAAATAAAAGCATGTTAAACAGGCCTGCTGAAATAAAAATGCACTTGGAACATATTTACCGCGCTGGTATGGTTATTTGGAACACTTCAGTCATCTGTCTACCCTGTTTCCGTGCGATGGGCATGCTTTGAGAGTATATATTGACGCGGGTTAAATACTGTACGCAAAAATCAATCATCGGCGGGAATAAATTATAACTTAGTATTCCTACTGGGTATTCGGCTGCACGGTGATCAAAAAGACAAGAATGTTCGGCACGTGTGTACACATCAGTATTTAAACATAGTTAGAATAGATGCAGCCAAATGAACCTTTAAACCCTGCTTGTGTAAAAGATTTGTAATAACATAGCGATGTATATTACTCGACATCCGGCTCAGACTGGGATCCGCAGTAAATCGGCAATAATCCGGCATATGTACTCAGGACTCAGGTCAGATTCCGTAAGAATCCGCGGCGTCGGCCGGCTGTACGTCTCCTTCTGGGCCCCTTTGCAGCGACACTTCCTTCATCGCCTTCCTTTCTTAGCTGCTTCATTAACGCGTCACTGCTCAGCCGCGCCAACTTCACCTTTTTGCGTCGGCGGAGCCGCAATGACAGTTTACTTGTTTTCCGGAAAGTTATTGTCGAGGACCCAAGAAAACCATATCGGATCACCGGTAATCGGGGGCTACAGAGGGAGCAAGGCCGGGGGGGGAATCCTCCGATACCGAGCCGTGTCCCCCGGAGGCGATGACCCGCATGGAGCGATCACCGCACACGTAGCTGGACCCCGCTAGATTTGCAGGTAAAGGCAGCTACAGAACTAGATTTGCTCAAATAACGCGTGAGCCTCGTTAATCTCACCCAAGCAATTTTATTTTTGCGAAGATTAAAGTGTGGACCCAAGGATTAATTTCACTTTTAAAAACATAAAATCAGTCTTTTATTCACGTATTACATTTTGATGTGTTTTGTGAATTACATTTTTAAGTTGAATATATATTTAATGTATTTTATTACCGGTAATCTTCTAGTTACCCGACCGGTTTTTTTGTTCCAGTGCCGCTCATATTAGATGATTTCATGTAGCCTATTATGATATCATTGTAGTTGCACCTGTGACTGTCTAAATTTAGCCAGTAGCAGGACCTACTTTAATACCTTTGTATTATGTTTTTTGGTCTTCTGTGGGAGGTATGATATCATCTGTGAGCAAAGATTTTCCTGCCGTTCAGGAAATAAACTGCTGATATGAACGTTGCTCGCATACGCTACTTTGTATTCGGTTCATAATCAAAGACTGTCAGAAAATTAGACCTTGCTGAAAAAGCACCCTGAAATGAAAATAAGCCTTCGGTACAATACGTGAGTTTTGGCGGCGGTACAAAGAACGAACGACCTGGTTCGTGAGAGAAACCGTCCGGCAGATGAGAAGGTGAATAGGCAGGTCGTCATGGTGAAGTTTATGCCATGATACCATGGTATATGTACTTTTATCCAGAATATTCAATTGAATTCGATTCAGTTTCTTTTTATATAGCGCCCTTCACAACAGAGTGGTCCCAGGGCCCTTTACATGGGTGTGTTAGAATACATTGATAGACAAAACAGAGTGGAACAGAGAAAATGAAATACATAGAATGAAAGAAAGACAGAAGAGAAAGAAAAGGAAAGAAAGAAAAAGCCATTTGACAATGAAGGAGAGGCGGAGAATATATTTTAATCAGATATTTATCAGAAGTTCCGAAGCAAGAGTTGATTTTATTAAAAAGTACAATTAAAGAACATATGCTTTAGATTTTCGATTCTGAGTTCATGGCACAGAGGCTGCTTTAATAGAAGCCTGGTACCCCCCAGCCCCCGGCGGCTCTTCCTGCCGCGATGGAGAGCCCGTCCCCAACCGATCGCCGGCAGCGCTGGGCCCGCAGCAGCCGTCGGTGGCACACCCTGGAAGAGGCAGACCCCCAGGCCTCTCACACCCCCACCGGCCTTACTTCTGACAGCGCTGCCATCTCCCAAGGTGACAGCTTTCAATGCATGGTCTATTTTAAACATTCAGAGTACTATTGATGCTTACAAAGTTTACATGTGTATCATTTGTTATTTATATAGAGATATTATATTATGCAACTAGGAAAATCATCCATTTATCCATCTTCTAACTGCTAATGCTAGACAGGGTAACAGGTGGGCCTGGAGCTTATCCTAGGCTCCTAGAAAATCATCATAACACAAACTTTCTTTAAAGCTATTTTCAGATAATCAGTAATAAGAAGCAAGAATGAACTGATTCAAGAAAACCTGTATGAAGGCAGTCAGAAAATGTCTCTTCAGTTATGCAGAGGCGGCCCTCAAGCAAATCGTTTGCGTCTTTCTGTTTCCACAGGATGCTCTACAGGAAAGATTGAGAGCTGGCTCCAGGCTTGGGGGTGAGTTAGCGTGTGCTTTCTGCATCGAACGCGACTAGATGGACCCGAGATACGAGAACCGAGCCCCTTTCAAATCCACATATTTATTTTTGCGATGTCTGATGTTCGATCCCTTGTGCGCAGCTGAAAGAAGGGCGTCTGCTTTCGGTCGCGATCTGAACCAGTGTGTTTTTGGAAGAGTCAAATGAAAATCACAGCAGCATTTATACTGGTAGAGAAATCATTTTGAACTCCCTCCATGTTTCTCTACTAAATTATTCAATATCTCGTTAATTGTACTAGAACTATATACTGTACATCCAGTCTCTCTAATTTATAACTGTACATTTTCTTTTGTGCAATGGGATGGTGCCTTCAGCCCGTAGTATCTGGGATATTCTCCGGACCCCCCACCATCCTGAACGGGACGAAGCGGTTTCGAAAAATGGATGGACGGATTTTCTTTTGTTAGTGTATATTTTGAACTCGTTTAGGGGCTGTGAGGTTATTTGGAGAATGCCATTGTACTCAAAAAGCAAAGAATGTAACACTGGTCCATCAGTTCCTCAGCCCAGGGCTGCTGAGACTCTGGAACTCCTCACAGGCAGCACAGGGCCCATGTCTAGGGTGCCCCAGAAGGGATGCCAGTCCATCACGGGCCGCACATTGGCAAGCAAGTGCATAGAATGCACCCTCCTCGGGCAGTGCAGAGAGACATGTCTGCCTAATTGTATGCTTTTGAGCTGCGAGAAGAAATTGGAGCGCCTGGGGGAAGCACCAGCAAAGGGCATGGGACATAGTATCATAACCCAGGAGGAAATCTATATGTATTTGTTGGAACAATATTATTGTCTAATATTCTACTATGTAAATGGCCGTATGGCAGCATTAAGCCAGGACTGTGTATTTTACCCTTAATAGTGAATCTCTGCAGTAATTAACAGTTGAAACCAGTTGAAAAACATTTTCTTAACACCCTTCTTTTGTATGAATGTCTTTTTTCCCCAGACCTGAGGAAGGCACGGACGTTCATCAGAGTTTTGGTAAATATCTCTTCCACTATTTATGGGTTTGGCCACTTTTGTGTCAGTGTTACAGGTTTTCCAAGCTCTTTTGGAAATAAGCAAAGTGGTTGCTGAACATTGCGGTACCCTGTAATAGATTCTTCCACATTCTCCTTCTCTGTGTTCCTGTTGACTTGGTCCCAGGTTGAACTGGACTGTTTTGCAATGTAGAAGTTGCACTATACACTAGTTGCAATCATTAGCAGGGGAAAGACATGCACCAATACACGTGTTGGACAAAAATTACTGCTACTCAAGTACTTAATCAGTCTGGTAACAGCTTTTTGAACAAATGGGGTACAAAGTAGCGTGTGGTGTCATTTCTGGGCTTTGACAACTATTTGCATCAATATGACAAGTATTCAAGCCGTCACACAAAGTGAATGAATTTAAGGCAAATATTTATGCTTAAATAAACCACTGTAGATAAAGGGTATGATTTACACGTTAAGGTATATCTATCCATTCATACCTGCTTATTCAGTGCAAGGTCATTGTGAGCCTTCAAACCCATTCCATATGGTACAACATGGAGACACCAGTAGGCCACAGGGCACACACACAGGTCAATTCAGATGAAATACATGCTTTAAACCGTGGGAAGATATAGAGCTGGAGAAACACAGAGTGGGACTCAAACCCACAACCCGAAGGTGGAAGGCCACAGTGCAGCTGACTGAGCTACCGTGTGGTATTGGCCTCTCTACTACACTGTTGTTTTCCAAAGGGAGTTTATCAGCAGCACAGAATTCCCATCAAGTTGCAGCTCTATGAGTAGACCATAATCTACAGATGATGACGTCCGGGGCAAAGTATCCATGTTACCATCTGCAAGAATATTTTCTGGTCTGAGCTCCTCTGCGCTTACATTCCATCAAAGCAGAGTACCATGGTGTCCGCACTGATAAACGTTCTGAAAGAACACACGCTGAAGATCTTTTCAGAATTTCGATAAGCGAGTGACATTTTACCTGTAAGATAACAGCTTCAAACATTTTTTTTGCGTGTTGTATGTATGTTTAGCATGCTGTTTGGTCGTCTGACTGCTCTGCAAATCAGCCGTTGACTGGGAATTCCTTCTTCCTGCTGTTCCAGAGCCTTTCCTGAAATATGGGGCCAGTTGTGAAGATGATCTGAGTCTTGGAGCTGAAGGTGAGGGAGTGGCACCAGGAGGCGGTGGTGTTAGCCTCACAATGCTAACGGTGTTTTGGCCCACGGCCCGGTATGACAGGCTTACAAGTTCAAACTCTTCACCCCATCCTGTCGAGACAGCTTTGCGCTTTCCTGTCATTCGGATGCGCCCAGTGACAGAAATCGGCATGTGAGGTCACAGGGAAATGAGCTGCGGAGTCACATGCGTGGATTTGTGAATCGTTTCGTCTCCTGTCTTATCTGATATCCTCATTATCGCATTTACACCCACTTCCCTGTTGGGTTTGGCGGCGAGTGCATCTGTACGTGTCTGTGTGTGTGTGCGTTTGGTGTATCTCTCCTTTACTGGGGGCTCAGTCACTCAGATTGTGACTGACCGTTCCAACGTCAATCAATAGTCATTGTTAAGGAGGCAGAAATCTCCTCTAAATATTATGTGCCACCAAGATTTCCTCATTTTCTCTTTTCTTCCTTTCCTTTTTTCTGTCTTTCCCTGAGCAATCCGTCACTCTCCCTTAGTCATTGTCCCCCACTAAACACTAATTGTCGGGCTTCGCAGTCGCTGCAGCCCATAGGATGAGCCACTTCCGCTACTCGTACCAATGTGTGGCCAGCGTCTGGCGACAGGCCGCTCTCCCGAAAGCACGGAGTCCCGGTCGCGCACGGCAGCCAGGAGCTGCTGACCGCACACCATAAACAAAAGGGCTCTTTGTCACGGTAAAAGCTCTGGCTTCTACCCGGAGCGAAGACGCTGTTTTGTTTTTCTTTTGCGTTGCATCCTGTTTTACCTTCGCTTTCTCCCAGGCTGGTCACAGGCTTCCCAGATACATGGTCCTCTGGACCCCACCATCTTTCCCTTGTCTGCTTCGGCCAGAATGTTCACGGAGGATGTTTTTTTAGCGCTCTTTACCAGCTGCAGAAGGAGACAAAGTTATTATTAGAAGTGTTACTGTATGTCACATACAGTAGGAAGTGCCGCGTCACCCGTATTAGCGTAAAAGCTCAGGCGAATTCACATAGACGTTTCATTAAAAATTTGACTAAAATAATTGTGTAAAAAGTCTCAAAAGTTCAGTGAATTCCCTCAGACTTTCACTACTAATGTTTTCACGATTGTGTCTTGAGATTTTAAGGTTGTTCATTTCTGTTCCTTTTCTTATTTGTTGCATTTGACTTTGACTTCCCAGCACTGGCTTTCAGTACCCGAGCTGATGGACCAGATATTGGGTATGTTCTTTCTTTTTGGCTTCCTGGCAACTTTGTTTTTAAGTGTTTTTTTTTTTTTTTACCAGGAACTGTACAGCATGAGGCTTTGATAGAGATGCTAGTTTAGCTATGAAAACACTGGATCGGTTTATCGGACACTAGTGGAATCCTTAGTATGTGGTATAGCGTTTAATCTAGACAGGAAATGCTCAACCTATGGCTGTGGATCAAGGAACGCAACAACCATCGAGACCAACAGGTAAAGGCTTGGTATTCTTGGCCATGTGCAGCAGGGGCCCTGAACATCTAAGCATGCCAGTGAATTCCTCTTGCACTTAGCCAACAAATATCTTGAATCTAGCCTATGGTATGTGGGTCAAAGGACAAATGGGACCCGGAAATCATTTAGATTCTACTAACAGGACAAGGATTTACAGGTGCTGTAAGAACAGTGATTTAATCACATAGTAATCAGACAGACAACAGGGTAACTATATTGCTGGGACATTGTAAGTGACAGTACCAAGCGGTATGTTGTAGCGTGGGGTGTCAGTTTGACCATCTGTCCCCTGTGTCCATGCTTTAGGGGCTGTCCGCTGCTGTTGCCCCCACCCAGGCCACGCAACAAGGGGCAGGTCACCAGGTGAGTACTCCCTCCCCCACCCCCCACCAGCCCCCGCACTGACATGAAAACGAAGAGTTGACCGTTTATATCAGGCCCATAGCCAGAAATGAATTTATTGGTGGCAGGGGTGGATCTGGCAAATTTACAACTATTTTACTACTAGGACGAATTGGATGGTGAACAGCGGGTGAGGGGGGTGAGGGGAGCACTGGGATTGAAGACAGGTGTCATAAAAGGAGAAAAAGGAAAAGGCAGCGGTTTCTTTTCTGCTGGGCTGGGAGGGTGTCACCAGCCAGGGAATCTCCCCTCGCTGTAGGTCTCGGTCTCGGTCTCGGTCTCTGTCCCGGTCCCGGTCCCGGTCCCAGTCTCTGTCTCTGTCTCGGTCTCGGTCTCTGCCTCATTCCCAGAGTCGGTCAGTATTCACTGTACTAGCACTCACAATCTCCAAAACTACTTTTTTCATCTATACATTTGTACCCCGTAGTAACTCCGATGATGACACTTTTGACTGCAAACGACTACCACTCTTTTAAGGATTTGATGAAATGTTACCATGAATATCTTTTTCTTATAACTTATGTTTTCAGTACATCGTTTTCATAATCTTTGCTGATTGTATTATTATGATCTGTAATGTCTATAAGAGTTATTAAAACAAAGTCATCAAGTTGGAGTTTCCTTTAAACCTTTTCTTTATTCAGAATAAATAAAAAATGATCACCAGTATTTACAGTATGCAGACCTAAGTTTCCTCTGTTCTGTTTGGTACAGAATACAGTACACTTCTGTATAAACATTTATAAATATGCTAAATATTATTATCTCCAAATAATCTCTTTTGTATCTCAGCATGTGTAACAAGGGCTCTCTGCTCATCCCCCCACCCCGGCCTGTGTTTGCATGCAGGACCCCCAGTGAGAACCTGCCTCCCCATCTTTCCCACCTGGGCCACAGCACCGCCTCCAGCGGTCTCTCAATTTCCACCAGGACTGCCTCCAGGTGAAGGGGGCGGGGTTCTCCCCCGGGGCATCCCAGCATGCACTTCTGCCCCGGGGTTATGCCTCGAAATGTCCAGTTTTCTGGTTAATTGGACAGCAAATTTCCAAAATTCACTCAGCCCATGGGACATGTTCTCAAGAATGTGAATTGTGAATTTTGCAAATCTACCCAAAGTTCTTCCCTGAATGACATGAGGACTGAGTGAGTTTTGGTGCCCAATACTGTGAGGAAGCCTTATTTACCAGCTTGACGGATATGGACTGCTGGCTCCTGATAACATTTTAATAGTAATTACCATTCTAATCCGTATTATTTAAGTTCTCCAGTGAACCTTTTGAGAGTCATTAGTGTCAGTCTCTTCACCACTACACCCATCCCTCCCTGCCCGTCCCCCCCCGGCCCCCCCATCCCCAGCGTGCAGGACCTGCTGCAGCTCTACGCTGAGGACGCGGAGGACACGCTGCTCCAGCTGGGCTTCGGTGGCTGTGACGAGCCGCAAGTCACAGCCCGCATCCCGGCCCGTTTCTTCAGCTTCCCGTCTCAGCTGCACGGCATTAATTTCCGGGTCTTCCTGGAGTCGCAGCTGGCCCGCCTGCATCAGGAAGACCCGGGCCTCTCGCTGGCCAGTAAGCCCGCCCAGCCGCGCTCTTCTCCGCCTTCTTCAGCGCCGCTGTCCAGTTGGCGGTCGTCATACCTTAGTCGTCTTGCAACTGTGTCTGGTTTTAGCGCAGAGTTTAGTCCCTGAAAATCTCACTGCTCACAGATGGGGGCTAAAACTTTGCGCTTTCACAGAGATCTTCCCCCGCCAGATTGTTCCCTTGCCTCAGATCTGACTTTTTTTACACCAATGTTTTTTAACTGTGTTTGTGACATTTTAATTGCACCATGTGGTTAGTGCAGTAGCCCCATATTTCCAGGCAGGCCTCGATTGGTCAACTGGCATCTTCCTGTGAACCAATGGGATTGTGGGTATTTTGTTCAGGGCCAATTTTTAATCCCAGTTCAACCCTGCCTCCAGGGTGGGGTGTTTGAATCCCACCCCCAGATCTGCTCATGTTTGTCAG
Organism: Petrocephalus sullivani; assembly: GCA_026780845.1. NCBI lineage: Eukaryota > Metazoa > Chordata > Actinopteri > Osteoglossiformes > Mormyridae > Petrocephalus > Petrocephalus sullivani. The sequence continues at coordinate 2,428,790 of JAODKM010000118.1, read as the reverse complement.
GCTGGTGTCTGTGTCATCATGGGCTTTCTTCCAGATTCCCTCCAAAGCCCAAACACATGCTAAAGTGAATTGGATGTGACAAATTACCCGTAGGTGTGAATGCATGTGTGAATGGTTTGTGTGCCCTGCAATGGTTGGCACCCTGGCCTGTACCTTCCCTGCATAGGACAATGGGTACAAGAAATGGGTGGTATGATCCCAGCTGGTAGCCAGAAATTATGGTGGGGTCACTCTTGCTAGATTTCACTGATTGGGGGGGCCGGAGTTCCAGAAGTAGATTTTGCTGACACGCCGGCAGGAGCAGATATTGCTGGGGAGGTGTTCCTTGGGCTAGTCACCAGACTTATTGTTACCCAGTACCCAGGAATTCGGATGTCTATTTCAATGCATCATAAGCTTAAGGACACGATATGAAACTAATCGTAACTGAGTGTCACACGCCTGTGTCCCGCGCAGGTCGTTTTCGGCAGGTGGAGGTGCTGACAGCGACGGCCAACGCCTTCTACTCTCTGTATTCGCACGTGTCGCGGACTCCGCTCCAGAAGCTGGCGCCGCCCGACATGAGCTTCGCCCAGTCGCCGGCCGAGACCCGGATGGCGCCGCGCTTCTTCAGCAGCCCCCGTGGCGAGCCCAAGTCCCCGGTCGACCGCCTCAAGGACACCGTCTCCAAAATGTGCCTGTACACAGGCTCCTCTGTCCGGTCACCGGAGGCCACCGCCGGCCGCAAGCGTCCCAGTCTGCCGGACGTCATAGAAGCCGTGCTGGAGAGGTTCCACAGTGGTGCTGCTGTAGCTGGGCTGGCGGCGGAAAGCCCGTGGGCCGGGGCTGTGAACGGAGAGAGCAGAACGGAGAGCCAGAGGGATTCTGGGAAGGAGCAAGAGGAGCAAGAGACAAAAGCAGAGGGACTTAACTTGGACTGTAGGGATCCCAGGGGCAGAACTGCCAAGGGAGAAGTGAACAAAGCTGCAGCGTCAAGTTTTTCTCTACCTCTTCAAGATGAAAACGCCGAAACAAACCAGTGCACCACCACTCCTCCCAGCAAGGAGTTTTCCCTAAGCAGCAGCCCCTGCTTTAACTCAGAGAAACCCCCGAGTCCCGCCAATGATGATCAAACCCCACCCAGGAGTCCCCCAAAAACCCCTTGTCTAAGAGCAATATACTCAAAGGACGCCATTTGTCCTCAGATTGCGGAGAGTGTACACCAGGTGCCCTTCAGCTGCCTTCAAAGGAAAGATGAGCCAGCTTCTTCCATCGAGGTTTCTCCTGATGGCATTCCCAGAAAGGATGGGTCTGATTTACCCATGGAGGGCCAAGCTGTGCTGGGAGAAGGGATACACAGAGATGTGAACGCTGAAATCCTTCTGTGCAAATCCAGGGCACTGGACAGTGAGGGCTGCGTGGGAGATCTGGAGAGTGCAACACGTTTGGAGTCTTTGCCTTCTGCCCAGTCTACCCCCGCTAGGCAGAGTTCCCCGTGCCACATCACAGTGACTGGCTGGGAGGGGGACACTATGCCCTGGACCCCAGCTACCACGAAAAGGTCTGCAGCTATTAGTGAGGTCCAGGACGCCCCTGATCCTGAGCCCCTAGGCAGCCGAGGGTTCCTGGACCCCGTCGAGCTGAGCGCCCTTGGACAGCCTCCCCACAATCTCCAGCAGGCCAACTCCTTTGAGCTGGAAGAGGTAGGCATACTGCAGTGGTTCTTAATCCCCATCTGGAGGCCCAGAGTGGGTGCAACTTTTGAAACTCTAAGGGTTAGATTTACTAACGGTCTTTTGGCACTAAAATAGTACTGTCGGGATTTACTAGAGACTCGTAGTGAAATGATGGCGGTGGAAAGGCGTAGACAGTCAGTTTTGCGCCTGGCCATACTGCATGTGCATTTGTAGGAGTTCCCTTTGGGCAGGGCTGCAAAAATGGGGTATGCAGTATATGCGGTGCATATGGGCGCACCACCGGAGGAGTGCTTGTTCACCCCAGTGGACGGGGGGGGGCGGGGGGCTGCTATTTAGTATTAGTCAGAGTGGTAGTAGCCTGTCGCTCATTGACGTGCTGGGGCATCTATTTGCGGCAGGACGGAGAAAGCAAAAAAACTATCAGGTGCTAAAGGCAGAAAGAGAAAAAAGGAGAAGGTGTGCGAGGGGATGCATAAAGGAGAAGGTGAGCGAGGGGATGCATAAAGGAGAAGGCGAGCGAGGGGATGCATAAAGGAGATGGCGAGCGAGGGGATGCGCCAAAAAATGTCGATGTGGGTGAAAGACAGCAACAGGTATGAACTGTAATGGAAACAAATGTCACTTATGTGCAAGGTTGTGCCCACCGTCAGGGATTAGGCTATGGCCTTCACAGGAAGCTAGGCTAGATAGTGCTGCAGCTGGCTAACTTACTTGGGTTAGGCAAGCTGAAATTGCATAGCAATTTCTTGCTGATGCACACAGGCTATAGGCAAGGATTTAGAAGCCGTTTGTCAAATTGATTGAAATGTGCTGCATGCATCGTGAATGAAACATATCGTTAACAACGGTCGGACTAGCGCCTGATCATGTAATCATCGTTCATGGTAAGACTGCATCAAATAGATGTGTAATTCATGTGCAATATGTCTGCAATCTCATTAAGCTGGTTGTTTAACATGGGCTAGTGGACAAGAACAGGGACAGGGCATGAGAGTAGTGGAGGAAATGACAGAGGAGACAGAGATGGCCATGGAGATACCAACAGGTAGCGAGGAGGAGGCCCATGAGGACATCAGGTAGGAAGCGTTCTAGTGCCGATTATTAGTTCCACACAAAATCAGACCTAATGCAGGGTGGTTGGAGGTTCTGTTTACTGGCCTGTTTACTGCGTCCTTGTGGAACATAATAGACCAGAGAGTGATGGAAAGCCACTCGAGTCAGAGGAAGAAGTGGAGGTGGAACAAAGAGGAGTGGCTAGGGAGAGAACTTTGCCACAAGACCCTTCTGCCTCTCTAAGACAGCTTATGGCAGGAATGTCCCGATGGACCATACGCCAGATCGGATAAAAGCAAAAGGTGTTTTTTCGAAAGTTTATTGGTCACGCATTTTATCCAATGGAGAAAAAGTACATCAGAATTGGTTATTGTACTCCAAAAGCACAAAAAAGTGTACTGCTTTGCATGTAAGCTAAGGTGATTGATACACGCCTTGTTGTGGGGTACAATAACTGGCAGGGCCTTTCCAAAGCCTTACAGCATCAAGAAACCAGCAGGTGTCACATAAACGCTAACCTCCGGTGGAAGGAACTAGCATCCAAAGGGCACTAGGCCGTGAAAAGGCACACTGGAGGGATGTGCTCAGCAGGGTAGATAACTGTATACTCTTCCACTCTAAATGAAACCTCCCTCTGAGGGGGAAAGATGCTAAGTTAGGCAGTTCTAGAAATGAAAATTTATTGGGTTTTCTTGAGGTCTTAGCCAGATATGGGTTTTCCTGACCATGCCAATGACCATTTGCCTCTGCCGAGAGATCCTTCAGCAAACTGAAGCTTATAATGACCTAATGACCAAAACTTGTGCGTAGTGCTGGGCAGTGTGACCAAGAATTTGTATCACAATTTTTTTTTCCAAGTTCACCCTTACTGTGTCGCTTATATTGTTTGTCAGATAGCAATAAATCGTGTTTGTGTTGTTAGTAAATTACCCGCACCCTTGGTGCAGTAGCTGGTGCGCTTGTCTGCGACCCTACGCTAATTTGCACTTTGTTACTTAAATTAACCGACTGTGCTGTTTTCACATTTTTAGTAGATCACCCGCAGAACTGGACACTCCCATTGGTGCCTTTTTTGATTGTACCCTCATACTAATTTTCCCTGCTTAGTAAATCTGGCCCTAAAGGACTTCCTTCCATGCTAAAAATTAAGACTAAATTAGCCTAGAATGCTAAATATTTCAGTGGAACGTGTCTGAATCGGAACATGTCGCCTTCTAGAAACAGTCAGCATTACTGTCAGCATCACATTTTTGCTCAATGTATCTTGTACTCTTTTAATACATTTAACCTGCTTTTTCTTCATCTAAATGTCAAGTTGGCTAATGATTTTATTGTGCCTAAGGATAACCTGTTTGTTTACATTTTGACAGGTGTACAGTGCAGGAGAAGATGATCTGACACAATCAGAGTCCAGACATTCATCCTCTCCTCTGTCAGCTATTAGTCAACGTAGAGGTTAGTCAAAAGAACGACAGTCCCCCAGCATAGGGTAACTAAGTTGGCAGGGTACTGCGAAATAAATTAAACACCAACCTAAAGTATCTTAGCATTGTGTTTGGCTGTCATGAGACTTATTGTCCCTTGGCAAAGGTTCTATAATTGTCTGTTATCTAGGAATGCAACCTCATTCTGACAGTGGCGTTTTCTTGATATTGGTGGCAATGCTGTCTGCTTCAGAATCTCGCAGAAGGGCGTTGTTAGGTTAAGATATGGTTATTATTTTGGTGCCACTACTACCAGGAATGAACTAGTTCACAGTTGGATGAATGTGACCACAGCTTTTTCTTAATTGGCAATGGTCTTACCCTCTTCAGGGCTGAGGGCCCTTAACCATGGCAAAAAAAAAAAAATTGCACCCTGTGTGATAAATGAGCCACTGGAAACTTTCACCGTGGGAAATAAGCCTGTGGGTTTTTCATGCACTCATTCACTTGTTACAAACAAGGCTGAGGGTGACTCACTGCAATGCCAGTGATGTTGATTATCAGACTTTATTTGGGAAGTCCACTGATTTGTTGTATATTTGGAACAGAAAAGACAGGGCATATATTTCTTTGCAAACTGGGAGTGAATTAATTTGGAAAATATCCTCCACTGATCACTCAGCTTCTTCTTAATAACAGCAAGCAGCAGTATCAGACTGTGCTGCTTGTGGCTTTCTGTACGCTGGGGAGGAAGAAATTTTGACTAATATCAAGTGTGACCCAGCCTATTTCCCCGTATAAAAATGTGTTTGCTGTGAAGTCCTCTCACAGGAAGCAAGCATAAAACAAAAAAAAAAAATCTCATGCTTTTAACAGGCTCCTTTTAAAATATATATATTTTTCCCTACTGCATGCGTCTCAGTCACGCATTGATTCTGCCTCCCTCACAGACCTCTTCCTGCGCGGGGACAGCCTGCAGTCGGACAGCAGCGGCTACGTGGAAGAGGACCACGCTTCTCCCAGCAGCCCCGAGCATGACGGAAGCTGCAGCCAGTCGACGCCACACACCGCGGTCTTACCCCGCTCTCCCTTAGCTGGAAAGGATCGAGAATGACCTGGCAGCAGCGACCGACTGTTGCGCCTTTGCTTGCGTGATGGCATTTCTCTCTATCCACCTTTGTGGCACTTAAGAGGTTTTGCTCTTGAGATGCATATAACCATCAATCCTGGATATCCTTGTTTTTTTTTTTTGTCTTGGCACATCCTCCAATCTTTTTTTAACTACAGCAAATGCTGCCTTTATTTATTAAAATAATTTATACATACAAATGGCTCAACTATCTCGATCTGTAAAAAAGCCTGCAATTGTTCGGGCGAGACGAGAATATGGAAAATGGGTAGGAGAAAACACTTAAAAGGTGCGAGACGCAATAAGGACAGTTATCAGAAGAGCACGTTTCTGGACAGAAGTTTAATCTCCAGAGAAGCTCAGGGCCTCTTCACATTTGACGCTCTTACAAATGCATGTAACAGTAAATGCTACCATTGTCAAGCGACATTTCTAGATCAGATGTACAGAACCACAGCTGAACTGACAGTTAAGGGGAGGGGTGTCAAAAGTAACTTGCTGACAAACTGCACCCTTGAGTTCAAAACATGAGAATGTCACAGTACGATTGTCCTAATTGGAGCCTCACGCTTTCAGGCCAGCACACTTTTTAGCACTAAAGAGGTAGATTAAAGAGATTAAAGATTCCAATAACTGATCCAACATTTGACAATGAGGAAAGACCTGGAACCCAGAAGTACTATTTACAAAAACTGGTCAATGAACAATTAGGAGAGTGAATACTGTTCTTAACTCGTCCATTTTCAATAGGCTGATCAATCCATGTAAAGTTTATATTCCATGTAAGCCTAACGCTAATTTTACTATTAACATCTATTATTAAAATCAGCTGGATAACTGAGGCGTCCACATCTTTCTAGCACTCAGGCTGATGCGCCATAGCTGACAGTAACACCTTCCTCATACTCAAATGGCGCTTATTTGAGAGTCCTAGACTAGTTAAGGTATGTGATAAAAGATTTGCGTCTTGAGCAATGTGACAGATTTGAGTAAATGAGGGGTAATTTACAGTCAGGTAATGTCATGGGCAACTGGTTGCACAGGCCAGACAGAAACAGCGACATCTTGTGGCCAACAGAGGGTAACGACACAAACATTTCTCTTCGTTGCATATCGAGTACCGTTTCTGGATGTTAATAACCTTTTAATTAAAAGACCCAAGACAGAAACTAGCAACTCTTATGTAGCCCACCCACCATCTGCATTATGCCAGACCCAAAATAATTTTCTGAAAATCATTTAAAAATTGAATTTTATGACAAATGAAAGAGGTATGAATAAAACTTTGCCGCCTAGAGATGTTCCTGTCACACTGTAGGTTAAACCTTAAAAGTGGCGAGCAGGCGTGTCCCTCATCTCACCTGGCCACCTCCAGCACTAACGGGCAGCAGATCTGTAAAACACTGCAATCGCACAAGAGGTCCATAAGCAACAATGCGCCCACACGACCTACATTAATCTTTTAAACCTTTAAAATAGCTTAATGGAAGAATAAAAATGACAACAATGATCAATACTGTTTCCATGGAAACCCTTAAAAAAAAACATGAACTAACCTATGAGGCCCAAAGCAGAACAGGGGCAGAACCATTCTACCATGGAGAACAAGTGCTATTTTAGCTATCCATGACTCCAAGACACTCTGCCACCCCAGAATCCTGTATCTATGGAAACAGAAGCTCAGGCACACCGAGTACATGAAAGGGAATGCTTTAGCTGGGCATCAAGAATTCAAGCTCGATTTCCAACTCCAATTACCCATACTTTTGACTGGAATCCTAACTCTTCTCTTTCGAGTCCCTAAAACTCAGATCTGAGGTGCTGGTGGGCGGGAGTCACATGCATCGCGGCAACATGTGCTTCTGAAATGCCATCCCGGGCAGACTGGAACAACGGAAGGACAAGGTCGGAGGGGGCGGGGCCAGCGGATGGTCACTTGGCACCAGCCATGATCTTGAGGTACTGCAGTGCATTGTGGGCGGCGCTGGCGCGGGCGGCATCCTGGCTGACCGCGAACCCGTGGCAGACGGTGACGGGCTGGGTGGACAGCTCCACCAGGCACTGGTACAGGCCGCTCAGACTGCGTCCCTCTGAGAGCCAAAAACAAAACAACCTCAAACAGCTACACGAATAAATAAAGTGCTCTTTCAACACCAATATATAAGGGGGGGGGCGGTATTTACTGCTAAAGGCAGTAAGGGCAGAAATGTGGTGACACACAGGCTATACTTACTGGCAGCAAAGTGCCACGGTTTAAAGCGAGTCTCGGGGTATTTTTAGAAAAGGCAAGAGGCAATTGTGGTAGGAGCGGCTTGAGTGAAGCAATTTGGCTTGCAGATTTAAGACCTGCACTGGCTTCCCAAGTTAGAACCTTAAGAACCTCCTTCAGTTAGAACCATTAAGGGTGAAGCCACATGGAAAACCATCCCCAGATCACGGCTACCCGTTCTAAGGGCATGTATGTGTGGGCGCTCACCCAGGTCCAGGTAGCTGACGTCGAAGCGCTGCTCTTCGGACAGGTCCTGCAGCAGGGCACAGAAGTTGGAGTCGGGCTCCCCCAGGGGCTGGCTGCGCAGCTGCAGGATCTTCTCCCCGGCCGAGTTCCTCAGGGAGTCCCACGTGCAGCCAAAAGTTTTGCCTTTGCCCCCCTCGAGTCGGCCGCCCATGTGCTGTGTGGGGTGAGAGGGGAGCCATGAATTAAAGGGGTGCCGTGACCATCCCTTTAAAAATCGCTAGGCATTGTCTGACATGTTCAGTCTAAACCAGTGTCTCTCAGCTTGGTCCTCAGCGTACCCCCCCCCCTCCAAGACAGTCCACATTTTTGCTCCCTCCTGGTTTCCAACAACACCAGTACTAGTAAATGTGGACTGACTGGGGATCTCAGAGGACCGGGTTGAGAAACACCAGTCTAAGTGACTTGCAATGCTTGCAACTAACAGTGTTGCTGGAGTTTTTTGCTGGCCAAAAACCACATCTGTTAGCCTCTATGCTACCTGCTACCCTGGGTAATTTCAAAATCCACCAATACTAATATTATTATTATTATTATTGTTGTTGTTGTTGTTGTTGTACTGCTGGTACAAAAGGCATTTCTCATCCATTGTCTTTGGAGGGCATCTCTGCTTAATCATCACCACCCTGTTGGAGCTACCTGGGTGATGTAAGGTGCTCATTTTGAACATGCCTCTCACCATGTTGAAGGTGTCCTCCTCTGCCTCAGCCTCCTGGTTGCTCCGCAGCTCCATGGGCACGTCGTGGATGCGGGAGAGCATCTTCGCCGCCGCGTTGCGCTTGGCCAGTTTCTTGGACGTGCCGCTCCCTGAGAAACCGGCAAGGCCGGAGGAAGGGAAGGGGAGGAGCGAGAAAGGAGGGGTGGGCCGTGGTCACCCAATCAGATGCAAGCTGAAATAATGACACAATTCAAGCTTTTAAATATCAGAGCAAGGTGGGCAAAAGGGCCAGGAGCCGAGTCAACTCACCGATCTCAACGAATCTCTCCACTCGGCACGTCATGGTGAACTCCTTACGATGAGCCGGGCCCGATTCCTGGGTCACGGTGTACTCCGGCAATCTCCAGCCCTTCTGCACCACCAGCTCCTGACGGTGTCGGTAAGGTTTGTTTCCAAGAGAAAAAGGGGACAATCACAAGAGAAAATAATTTCAATGCTGAACAGACTGGTGAATGTAGAAAATAATGTTTATAACACTCAGTCCGGCATTTAAGTCTATGTATTTACATAAATACACAGAGAAACAGCTTCCCACTCAAACTCACCTGTAGGGCACCTACTGGATTACATTCTGCCTGCGGTGTGGAACTGGCCATTTTCAAGTCTGGCTGACAGCTGACGAGATCAAGTTTGCTAGTTACAGAGCAAGTTAAGTATGGAGTGCTGCAGTATCCAGCGGCGAAGTAAATATACCCAACACACAGAGACACTAAGCCGGTAATACATACAACAACAAAAGCATCCCACCATCGCTACCCTTCAATAGCCCAACATGAGATTAAATGTGAGAAATTACAGTTGATGAAAGGAACCCAGACATGCCTCATTTCTGTCTGGCCCACAGGGTAGCAGGTAAAGTGCTTAAGGGATCCCCACTGTCATATAGTGATGCAGTTACCCTGAATTACTACTATAAATATCCAGTAAACAACAACAGCAAACAATGCAGAAGCCCCACAAACTCCCAAGCTTACTTTACTCCATCCATGGGTGTCTCCACCCCGATTACATCATCTTCTCCCGCCCCAATGCAAATGGTGCTCCCTTCGGCACTGCCAAGCTCTCCTCCGATGGCATCCATCCCTCCTTTAAGCATCTTGAGGGCAGCCTCAGCGGCCTTGTGCTTAGCGGCCTTCTTGCTGGGCCCTTGGCCGGTGCAGCTGATCTCACCCACAGACACGCGGAAAGTGAAGTTGGGCTGGTGGGCCTGACCCTCTGCCTTCAGCAGGTCATACACGGGGGTCTTGCCTATCCGCGTTCCATACTCCTGCAGCAAACTGATGGGCGTCTTCCCGGGGTTCACAGCCAGCATTTGCTCAATACTGTAACATAAAGGAAACAAGGCCTGATATCACTCGGGTCTAGTCCCAAAAAATAATTTAATTGCAGTTTAAATTATTTTACATCTTGACCAGACAAATCTTGCTGAAGCCATGTATAGAACTCCGGTTCTCAAAAGGTATTTGGCTATGCACGTAAAATAGCTTATAAATTACATTACTAACCAGCTGTCTTTCAAAGCAGTCTGACACGACAAATTGGCAGTTGCTAGAAGAGCATTCGTCAACGCGTTGGACATGGATGAGACACACTGTGGACTGAATGTTACTTTATGGCCCGAATTAAGGATGTCCTTGTCAAACACCGTTAACAAACTATGTATCGAAGGCACCAAAGGCATCACCCCAGGCCGCCTGATAGGTAGCTATTAACCAAACAATATACGGAGTTATAAAAGCAAAAACATGAGCCATAAGCCCGCCGCACGTCGCTTGTCTCCTTACCTGGAGCACCCAGAGTTTCTCTTGCAGTTGCCCAATGTTTTCTCGTCGTTCATTCCCTACTTACGGAACAAAAGCCAGACGGTTCCGGATTACAGACCCACGTGTGACAAAGCAATCCGTATCATCGGCGCTTCCCACAGCGACATGGAGGACGAGTGGCCCTATTTACATCGCCCGCTGCGGATCATTTCTAACCGTGTAATCACAGGGAGGACATTATGGTTGAAGTCCTTGCGATTCCTGCACACTGAGAGGAACGGGCCGAAGAAGCCGTGTTTTCATTGGTCGCCGCGTAGCAACCGCCCTCCTCATAGGTTTAAAATTCTGGCGAATCACGTCGCGCAGAGCCCATTGACATATGTTCTGTGTCAAAGGTGCCGGAGGAAAGCGAAACCTGCGTTTTTTCCTCATCGTAGTTTTTTCCCATCTTTTGATGACTGCATCGATAAGTGCAATTAAATAAAATTAAAACATTTTTTCCTGGTAAATAATACAAAATAAAAGAAGGTGTCTTTATTTAACAATTTACATGAATTAGTTATATGCCTACAGAATATATTAGTTTTCTTTTAACCTTCATCATAATATGCGTTAATTACCAAAAATAAGTTTAAGTTAGGCTTTTAATTGATCGCTTATTCTTCTATACAGTGCTATAGGCGTTGTCTTCTACATCCACCTGTCCATGCATGTTCTATACCTCCGCTTGTCCTGAGCATGGTCTCGTTGCGATTTGAAGACTGCTGGTTTAACAAATCCGTAGGCAATGACTTGTAAGAATATAAAACACAGGAGACGACATCAAAGTCTTGGTTTGAATTCACCTAGTGTAGAAACTTTTAGAAAAACGTTTAGAATAACGTCTATTTTCAAATTACAATATATCTCTCGTATTTCCTCTTCATTATTAGACAGTACTATGCTACTAAGAAGTAGAACTAAAATAACCACAATTGTATTACGCTGTTGATTACCTTTTAGAAATTAATTGATGAAAATGGTGACGGGATGTAGCTAAGTATCCTGACGCAAGAGGGCAGCATTTTCTCGCAGGTAATTTACCAGTGTGTTCTAACTGAAAAAAATTCTTTGCGGTAGGCAACTCCAGTCCTGCAGGGCCGCAGGGGTTTCTGGTTTTCATATATCTAGAGATTGTTATTTCTTCCTCCGAATGAAGTTTGCACTCTTTATAAAGGGGGCTGAAAGAAACAAACAAAAATAATAAATAGATGAAATAATAATAATAATGTCCTGCTTTCATCTGTGTCTTTTTCAGACCAACCTGAAGGTACTCACCTTCCTCAGCTGCTGTAAAAGGATGCATACGGGAATGGAGAGCAGCAAATGTATACAATACTGGTACAATAAAGTGACTTTCAAATGTATTTGTTATTCTCTATTCAGAAGCAACTGGCATCCCTTCCAGGGTGTCCCGGTGCCCAGAGGCAATCCTATGGACTCTGGGAGCCCTAGGCAAAAAACTCCATGGGACCCCCCAACCCCCCACCCCCTGGCACGGTAAAATTTATTACCTTTATTAATTTAAGTGTAAATTAATATCAACAAAGAGAATTTAATAAACACAGGTCCTTTTTTTCATTTTAGTGAAAAACAGAATACACAAATAAGCAGATTTGTCATTGCAGTGTAATTGGCCGCCCTTGGGGGCCCCCTCCCAGTTCGGGGCCCCGACCCCTGCCTGTCCTGTCACTGTGCCTCTGCCTGTGCCCTATTCTTTCTGGGATGGGCTCCAGGCTCACCACATCCCTTAACTGGATAAGTGGATTCAGTAGATGGATACAAATAAATAGTCATTGTTATTATTCTCGCTGAGCATTGTAGACATCTCAGGATGTCTGTAAATGAATGAGAAACATAGGTGAGTCAAATGGTAGCACTCAGTAATTTCACGCAATAAACAGTAGCGTACGTAATGTTGGTCTATATCATTTTAAGAACTTTGGAATTATATTGCAAACTTCTGATTTCTGAATCACATTTGGAATACATTTGTTTCGACTCATTTTGTTAGTATGCCTGTTATGCTTGGTATTGTGTTACCTGTTCATGAATTGTAGAGTTAATGAAATCATGGCCCAGAGTATGATGGCCTATTTTAATTAAGTCTGGGTCAAAAACCATAGCACATTCTGAAAAGATATCACTGAGAAACAAGTATAGCTAAATGAACAATTTTTTCCTTCCCCAATATGATGTGTTTCCTTTTTTGTGTGTGTTTTGATCCTTCTCCTGCGGCCGGGCTTCTCTGTGGCGAGGCGCGGGTTCGAATGGCGCTCCAGTGTTATTTTTGGCGGCTGCAATGGTTGGTGGCTCTCGGGGAGAGAGGAGACGGGGTGCGGGGGGTGGGGGGGATAACTGCAGTCCAAAACCGAGACCGTTTAAGGGATTTCTCATCTGAAGGAACAGCTCCGTAATGATCGGGAGTCGTTCTGCGCGCACAGAAAGCGGCGATGCGCGCGACGCGCTGCAGCCCCCGCACGCGCCGCATCGGACGCCACATGTCGCCAGAATTAAGAGGGAAGGTGCGCGCGCTTCCTGTCCGCAGCACGAAGGAAAGCATTCGGACCTGCAGAGCCGAGTACTTATTCGATACATGCTACTATATAACGTTAATTCGGGCAACTTTAAAAGACAGATTTTCCCATTTCTCTTTAAAAAAAACCTTTGCATCCCGTCAGACTCCCCCGTACGACTTGGTAACATTTCGTCAAAAAAACAGAGCTTTTCTTACTTTACTTACTTGGCCGGGCTTCAAGTGAATATTATTATTTTATTTTATTTATTTATTTTCCTGTGGCGAGTGTGTGCGCCTGTGTGTGCGCGCGTGCGTTACGCCACAGAGATATTTGAATTTCTCCAGGATATTAAATAAACACAGAGCGGCGGCAGCCCCAGCAACACGCCGCCTGCCAGTTGGACTGGGGGAGGGGGAGCTGCGGCCGTGACTTGGGGGGGTTTAGCGGCTGCTGGTCAGGGCCCTCGCCGGACACGCTGGCGCCTCGCGCTGGAGGACTTCTGAACCACCACACTCCTCCATCTCAGCCCTGCCAACCCTTCCTCTCTCTCTCTCTTCCAACCCAAATTGCTCTCTCCTTCTCTCTCTCTCTCTCTCTCTCTCTCACACACACACACACACACACTCACACTTTCCTTCTCTTGTCCTCATCAAGTTCATCTTCCTATGACAGTTTAGGTCAGCCCCTGCCTTTCTCTCGCCCCAGACCAGTCTCAAACTTAGCTTCCATTTATGTTAAAAAAGAAGTTTCTGTTAATCAGCTAACCCCTTTCCATCATTTTCTTTGGTACTGCGTTTTCCTCTCGCGTGTTTCCACCACATGCCCCCCCCCCCCCGCATGCGCACGCCCATCCCCTTAAATCCCCTGCCTTTTAAAATGTTCCTAGGAAGTCTTTAGTGGCTTACAATTTTAAAAAAAGGAATGAGGATGGTTTGGGCAGTACGTCAGTCGGAATACCATAATATCATCAGATACCAAAGAGCACTTTTTTATAGTAAGCATTTTTTTGAAAGAGAAACTACATCTTTATGTGTGTCCTGGAATTACAACTAGCTACCAGTTTGTCTGACATGAAGAAATGCAATATCTTTTTGGTTCACTTTTTTGTTAACAAAACCATTACAAAAAACGGTAAATTTTACGGTAGGTTAAGCAGATGAAGACTGCAGAATATGAATGAAATACATACATTTATTTTATTATTTCATTCATGAATGCCTTTCATGTTTTGATTTTTAGCTTAGATTTTATGTGATTATCTGCTTTTATCTGATTCTCAGCTGTTATAAAGTCAGTTTTGTTTTTTTTATCATCAAAGTGTTGCAGTTTATCCATGAGAAACTTCATGAAATTATTTTTAATGCAAAAAGGAACATGCTTGCTACATCCTGTCTCAGACACGCATAACTTCTTATTGGCCAGCAACTTGGTTTGGCCTGGTTAATGTGAGACTGGTTAGTGTATCGGCCCGGTTAGTGTAAAATTGGTTAATGGATCATCCTGGTTAGTATGAAACTGGTTATTGTGTTAGTTTGAAACTGTAACAGAACGAATATTTTAACAGATGAAAGGTGGTATGCATATTTTAAATGGCCCATAATATATGCGACATTATGCTGTTTCTGGGGGGAATCCACAAGATGGTAATGATTAAATGGGACATAAATAATTTACAAATCTCTGCACACATGTCAGACAGCCACTAAAAACACTCCCACCCTTCCCCCTGCTATGAAACCATTACTTTCAAGTTATTCATATTAACAATTATCTTCCCACTAAATAAACACTCTTAAGTACTGGACTGTATTGCTAGTTCTTTAAAAGTTATGAATTGCTGCTCAAGCCAAGGGTATAAGTTCATCAAATTTATGTGGGATGTTTAAATCTCACAGACAAAGGGCCCATTCAAGCAACAGAATCCCCATACAAATAGCCTTTGAAAGGTCGGATAAACTTAAAGGAAGTGACTGAGCACATCCATTGTCCTGGAAGTGTTGTGGGTTATATTGCTCATGACGGGCATCAATCTCTCGCCTTTACTATCAAAATGGAATCTTTCCCCCTTGCCTTGCATCACCTAGGCCTTCCCTCATCTCCTGGCACCCTAACTTGTAAGTTCGCTGGGGTCAGACTAAAGTCTTATCTTCTGACATTATCTGGGGCTGGTGGTTCCCAAGCCCCCCCAGGGCACACCGTTCCCCATCAAACGCCAGAAACCCCAATGAGGAGTCCCTGCCACACCCATGAACACCTGCGCCTTTGTGCTGGTTTAAATGGACCACCCCCCACCCCCTCAATACCTAGGGGCATTGGGGATTTAAGACTGTAGGAACCAAAATCATAAATACAGCTGTCAGTACCTGATCAGCAAAGGGGGGTGGGAAGTGGTACATTTATAGAAATACAGAATATTTAATAATAATTACAGGAAAGTGAAGCAAACAGAAGAAAGTACAGCAACAAATGAAGAGAGAAGGAGAACATGTAGTAGGAACATGAGCTATTGCTGTAATAACAGTAAGTGAGTGTCCGTCTGACCGTGCCTGATGACGCTTTGGGCTTCCGGGTAGTAACTGAGGCTTCCCTGCAAAAGTGCCTTTCAAATGACCATGTTTACGTTGGAGGCAATTAGGCTATTGAACAGATATAAAAACAGAAAATGAACAAGAGTGATATTATATCGTTTGCGACATGCCACTTTTGTTTGTTTGGAAAACAAATTCCAAACCATGTGGCTCACAAATAATAGACAAGATGTCACATAGTAGGTGCATTGTATGCAGGAGCACAATTTGGCCGTGTGGTTTTCAACCAAAACATGGTCTTGCTTAATTTTTAAGTGCACTAGATTGCAGTAGGCCTACTTTTCTGATAAAGAGTGTTGATACAAAAAGACCATAGCATTACCATTGATAACTATATTCCCAGCTAACAGGGAACATTCCCCGAAATTTAGTCAAAGTGATGGAAAGGTCTTGTCAAAGATGACAGGCAACTTTCTTACTGTGACATTAATGGAATGTTATTTCCGCATTTAACATTTTAACATTAACATGGTAATATTATCTGAACACCATTTTACCGTAATTATATTGAAAAATATTGTATTTTGCAAAACTGCTACACGTGTATACTGCAAACACACTGTCCAACCTTGAACCCATGACCTTAGTAGTGTAAAGCCACAGTGCTCCCCACTATCTTACCATGTCCATTATTTGTTTGTAACTTATAATCCTTAGTTGTAGTTGAGGGATAACGTTCTGGGAACACAAGAAAAACTGGACACGCTGAACGTTTACATACCTTAAACATTTCTAGAACAAAAAATTGTCCGTGGGGTTTCATATGTATATTTAGGCTATTTGAGGAAAAAAATTGAAATGAGAAATTATCAAACGTTGAACCAAGAATAAAGAGCGAAAGAGGGTTTTTTGACATGTGGAACAGTTTTGTCCAGGGTTTCTCCTTTTCGCACGTGTGGCAGAATATATTTATCTTTTTATGACCGTATTTGAAGCGACTGTTAACTCTTCCTGGCTTCCAATATAAAAAATAAAAATAAAAAAAGGTTACCGCTGCCACCGCCGTGATATAAATAAGGAAAAAAATACCACCGGGAAAATTTAAAAGCCATTTAGTGACCCTCTGCTACCCCCACCCCCAATGCCCCGACACACCCCACCCATTCCCCTCCTGCCTTTCATGTTGCGGACACGACCGCGCACCCACTTCAGACCACCGTAAACATGTCAGTCCCTGATGACAGAGCCGGCCCGAGGACGTTTTATATAAATTGACCTCAAGTACAGCTCATTAGATGCACTAAATTGGAACCATGCAGCGCAAGACGTGTGGAGAGACGTCCGGGGGGTTCGGTTTGGTGGGGTCGGGGGGGGGATAAGACAGGTCTACGCGTTAACGCGGTATCTTTTTTTTTTAAGTTGCGTTGCGCTATGATGACGACTTTTCATTATTCTCGTAGAGAAATAGAAATGGCGTGCCTCGTAGTGGCTGTCCCATCAAGTCCCGCAGCAAGGAAGCCGAAAGGTTATCGCGAGCGGCCATCCGCTGCCAGACTGTCTGCTCTAACGAGACTAATGATGGTGACAGCGGTCAGTTCATTGCAGTTAATATCATAATTGATGTCTGAAGGCAGGCAATCGTTTCCGACGTCTGGCTGTTCTGATTCTCTGTAGCTGTTCATATGAGATCATCCTCCATTACAGTATATGAGTCTTTTTCACAATCAAAATCTGAATCAGAATCAGACTTGTTTTTAAGCATCTGATAATAAGTGCAGTAATATGAATGTCCCATATAGGATACATAATGTATTTCAAAATATATATGCGGTATATACAAGTTTTTAAATAGGGGAAAATTGTTGAATTATTATTATTATTTATGTAGATAAGTGACACAGCAGACAGACCACGCTTTCCTTTCAGGATAAGGTTGTACTAGTTGACTACACTTCAGGGGTGTTTGGGGGAATCTTAAGTTATGCTGGTAGATTACTGTATCCCTGTTACAACTGACCCCATGTAACAGTAGTCCCCAGTTTTTCCTACTTACTGGGTTAGTTCAGACCAGTAGACAGTTTTATAACTGCACTCCTCCTCATTTCCTCAGCCCAGCTAAGTATTAAGATTCATCGCAAGCCTCAAACCTCGTTCGGTCTGTCTGGCTCTTGGTGTTTGCTCTTTTATTTCAGTATTAAAAAGTGTGTTCTGACTCACAGTGTTTCCGGTTGACCTGCATTCGGATGGCACCCCATACCATCTAAGGCCTTTCCGGCCGGCTCACTCCCAGCCCCCGTGGAGGTATGCTCATTTTGGAGTCACACCCGTCTGTGGTGGCTCGCTCAAGCTGTACAGGCCCCATTCCACGCCCACACACGGGTCCTTCATCAACATTACGGCCCCCGACTGTCTCCCGCGTCCGTTTTCATGGCTTTATTGAATCGCTCTCGGCAAACTCCTTCTCAGTTTCATTCCAGAGAACAAAGTGCTTCCCCCCTGCCCCCCACTTCTGCCCCACTACGTTCACATAGGGGCAGGAGTAATTGCCCCTCTCAGACCATAGGGTAAAGCAATTGTCACAAGTGTAACTACAGTGTCTGCCTGAAAGGGGTGATTGTGCGGCCCGGGAGTTCACCTCAGAGTGCTTCTTTGTCTGTGCTACAAAGGGTAATTAAGGCACTTGGTCAGCCATGGGGGGGGGGGGTAGTTGAGGGTGGTTGGAATGGAATAGTCTGAATAAAGAAGGGAAAGACAGGAGTTATGGAAGATACCCAAGCGGCTGGCAAGAGGAGAGACGGGAGATCAGGGGAGGAAAAGGTCCGACGAGGAAGGGAAGGGAGACGGAATAAAGGAGAGGGAAGAGGGACAGGGAAGGTAAGGAAGCTGAGGGAGGTGAAGGGAAGCGGGCCGAGACGCTTCCAGTGTTCAGGGCGCTGTGGAGGGTCTGGGTGCAGCAACGGAGACCAAATATTTGTACTGTAATGAGGTTTGCTGTACAAACACACTCCGTCCATGGTGGGCCCATTGGAGTGGTGTGCTGTGGTCATTTCTGAATTACCTTAGGAAAAAAAGATACCCCTCACCCCAAACCCTCGTTGAGTTTCCTTATTTTTTTTATGATCTCCACAGCATCACTCTAAAAATGTGGAATTCTTGCACGGTTTGTTAGAGGCTGTTAAATTTCCACCATTTCATTCAGTCACCCAGGGATCATTTTCCTTATTGGACATTCATTCATCAGTCTCATAAAGGATCATTCCTCACATCAAATTTCAAAATTTCATTTTTTATTTGTGCTTTTTTTTTACCAAGTGAATAAAGAATTGCTTCCTGTCAAGTCGTGTGTGTGTGTTTTTGTAACAAACAGATACAGTGATGAGGTGCAGCACCCCACAGTGACGCGTTCCCATCCATAGAAAGCGTCCGCCTCAGGTCGGCAACGACACTTCAGCTCAAAAAGGTTCTACTTCCCAGCGGCAACATCGCCCAGCTGAAAGTAGTAACAGCTATTTACACATCACATATTTAAGTGTCCAAACAATAATGTAAGAGATAAAAAAAAAAACATAGAAAAACAAAAATAAAGACCATTTCCTGGATACTCCTTAGTATTGACGTGGAGTACATTTTAGGATTTTTTTGTGTCATGTAACATATATTTACATATTGAATAATTTTCATATGTACTTCATAAGCACAAAAGCACCATTCCATAAAACTTAATTGTTATATATTTAAGTAAACATATTCAGATGTATGTATTCGAATAAAAACAAACGATAATTAGCACCTTTATCACCCTACAGCATAGCCAAATCCTGCGATCTGCAGCAATAATGACTACTGATACTAATAGTAGTGATATATATTATTTTTGTATTTAAAATATTTGAAAATATGATTCTTGATTATAGATAAGCTGTGTGGTATGCAAATAGGCATTATTCAATAATATTAATAATGACAATAATAAAAATACTTCACACATTTTGGTTTGTTAGAATATTGTGAGAAAACAAATAAATACATCTAGAAAGGTATACATAAAACCAGTTAGGAATAATATGTACACTTTTTGAGAGGTTAATTAAAATAATTAAATATGGAAAAAGTAATCAAAATAGAAATGCAACTATTTCAACTATGTGAGTAAAATAATGTCACAATTTTAAAATTAAACAGCCATGAGACAGAGCAAATCATCGAGATATATAAATAAAAACCTAAATTCAAAGCACCTGCATTACATTTTATTATCTAAGTAAATTCAATAAATAATAGAACAATCTTCATTTACTAAGTTTAATCTATGGCCAGGTACCATCAAACGTGCCATTAAATTAAACAATACCTGTAAGACGTCGGAATTTATGCTCTCGTATGCAGGTACAATCTGCTCATAATTTAAGATATAAATAAAAGACGTGAGTGAAGAATCAATTAAATAAAACAGAAGAGGAAAGCTTTCCAACAGAACAGGCGAACACACAATGAACACACCCAATGACAACAACCCAGGGAATATAATCAAAAAATCTGGTTGACCCCAGTCATGATTTCTCGGTAAGGTGTCGTTGTGCCGCGGTTAAATTAAGAACTGACGAGCGCAGCAGTGTTGCTATAAAGGCAAGGGAACCTGGCATTTTTCCACAACATCTCCATGGCAGTGTTGGGTTCTAACCAGAACCATAAGCCTGGAGCTGGTCTTAGGGTTTGGGTTGACTTTAACGAGTCTTGTGGTAGCCATTACCTCTGTTTTTTTTCCTTTTAAACAATTGGTCCTCGCTTTCACCCAGTCGGGAATAGCCATTTACTATGGTTTTTTGGCATAGGTATCCCCCCTACAGAAACACTCAAACAGGGTGGGGACCAGTGCACACCTTTTCTGACTGCTTTTCACTCATCGTCTACAGGAGGCAGCACCACAGACAGCGTTATAGACGGCCTGCCTTCCTGACAAGAGACAGCGTTATAGACGGCCTGCCTTCCTGACAGGAGACAGCGTTATAGACGGCCTGCCTTCCTGACAGGAGACCGCATTATAGACGGCCTGCCTTCCTGACAGGAGACAGCGTTATAGACGGCCTGCCTTCCTGACAGGAGACAGCGTTATAGATGGCCTGCCTTCCTGACAGGAGACAGCATTATAGACGGCCTGCCTTCCTGACAGGAGACAGCGTTATAGATGGCCTGCCTTCCTGACAGGAGACAAATCTGGCGTTTTCTCTCAGTTGTTTCGATGTAGATTAGACCTCTGGACCTGTGTTGTGTGCCCACGTGTGCATGTGTTTGACACCAGACCCACCACTCTCTAGTCCATTGGCCGGGGTTTTGCTGACAGAATCATATGGCAAAAAATCCCATAGATCTGCAATTAAAACAAAAACATGACTTTCTGCGATTAAAAGCGTAAAGCAGGCAGCTCCTTGGCTGTGGGGCTATGGGGAATCTGTAATAAGCACCAATACTCATGAGCCGACCGACGGCGGCCACTCAGATCTCCAGGAGTCCGCTGGCTGCCTCCACAACGCTGCCTGGCTTCTCCTCTCCGTTGTTAACCGGATCCGGGATGTTACTGGCAGACGCGACCGGGGCCGAGTCTACGGTCTCTTGGCCCCTGGGGTCGGGCTCGCCCTCTGTGCCCGCCTTGCCCTGGAGGGGGGCCTCGGCGTGCGTCTTCTGGTGCTTGCTGAGGTGGTCGCTGCGGGTGAAGCGCTTGCTGCACAGCGGGCAGGTGAACTTCTTTTCGCGGGTGTGGGTGCGCACGTGGCGCTCCAGCTCGTCGGAGCGGGTGAAGCGCTTGCCGCAGAAGAGCCAGTTGCAGACGAAGGGGCGCTCGCCGGTGTGCCAGCGCAGGTGGGCCTTCAGGTGCGAGGCCTTGCCGTACACCTTGCCGCAGCCGGGGATGTGGCAGCTGTGCACTGGCTTCTTGCGGAGGGACGCCGCGGAGGCGCCCAGGCGCTCCAGCTCCTGGCAGTTAGGGCAGTCGCAGGAGGAGCGGCCCGGGGTGCCGCCCCCGCCGTAGCTCCCCGATCCGGACCCTCGTGCCGGCTTCAGCCCCACGGGCGTCTCCATGATTCCCGTGCCGGGGACCGGCTTGGGCTTATACATGTCCTGGGGCAGCACGTGTTGGGAGGACTGGAGCAGGTGGGAGGAGGAGCCCAGCCCGACGCCGGGGTAGGGTGCAGGGTTAAGGGGTGCAAAATCGGAGCTGTAGCTGGGCAGCTGGGGGCTGAGGGAGGCCTGGGGCGCCACCGGCTGTAGGGGGCCCTGGAGGCCGTCGGGCTGGCCCTGGGCGGCACTCAGCCAGCCCGAGTTCGGGTGCACGTCCCACCAGGAGGAGGTGGCGTTGGCAGGTGCTGCCGTGATGCCGGGGTGGATCCCGGCCTTGTACCAGGAGCCGTAGGGGTGTGCCATGTCCAGTGAGGTGTACACACTGGTCAGGCAGTCGGCAGTGGCGTGGGCCTTGGACGCCAGCAAAGAAGGATCCTGGGAGCCCGAGTTGGTCTGGAAGGAGTGGGTGAAGGGGATGTACTCAGAGCTGTAGCCTGCGGCCGGCGGTGGGGGGCTGCCGGAGGGAGTGAGAAGCCCACCGCCTGCATTGAAGGAACCAGTGTAGGAATCCGGCATGCCGTCACTAAGCCTCCCGCCCTTTGGGGCCTGGAGGTCCGGACCCAGGCTGTAGGGCTTCTTTCCCGGGGCTGCGCTACCCGTCTTGCCAGGCGTGGCAGAGTCCCTGACTGGACTGGTGCTGCCGAACTTGTTGCAGGTGGCTGTCAGCATTGCCAGGGGGCTGGAGCCATAGCGAGCCTCCTCCTGATGGGACAGAGAGGAACATTTTAGCAGGAAGGGGTGCTGCCACTCAGCAGGAAGCTACCACATGCTTTAAAAGAGGGAGGAGCCAGTTCAGCTTGTAGTGAAACTGAAGCAAAACTGCTTGATTTTGGCTGTAATGATAAATATATCTGTTTTTTCTATTAATGACTATTATGACTGCCATATTATTACTACACTCAGTTTCAAGCTTCGCCACCAGACCCTCTGCTGGCTGCCTGCCATCTAATGGGTTGGCACCTACCATTAAACAGCATGATTTAAGATGAGATGAGGTAAACTATAAATCCCAGGGGAAATTCATTCATCCATTTTCCAAAACCACTTGCCCTGTTCAGGGGTCCGGAGCCTATGGGTGCAATGCTGGGAACAACCCAGGATGGGGCCCCAAGCCATCGCAGGGCACACTCACACCTATGGGCAATCTGGAAACTCCAAATAACCTCAGCATGTTTCTGGAGAGTGAGAGGGGAGCGGAGTACCGGGAGGAAATCCCACAACAACATGGGAAGAACACGCAAACTCCACACACATGGAGCCATGGCAGAGACTGGACCCGTGCTACCCACCGCACCGCCATTTCCGGGGGAAAGTCTTGACTTAATATATTTATTGCATCATTTTGCGCATGTTGTGCAAAGATTTAAGAAAATAAATCCTTAAGTCCTTAAATGGGAATATTCAGACTGAGAGACGACAGGAGGTGTTATGTTTCATATGTTCGCCTCGGTTTACTGCCACGACATTAAAGTTTTGTTGATAACCGTCACTATTCATAGTTGCCATGGTAACGAACACCCACAGTGATACACCTGACTACTCTAACTCTTGTTTTGAAAGAGTTAGACAACCGGCATGGCTGTCTGCCAAACAAAATTAATTACCATTACGGCTCCAGTCAGCAGGACCCGCAGCACTAACTTGTTTTCATACATCAGGTTGACAATAGACTGAACCACTAATTACAGCTGTCTGTATTCTGAAAGACACTGCAACTAACTATTAAATCTATTAGTTATTTTCTGCAAATGAAATCTTAATGTGTGTACAAACAGCCGTCCGGGGGGTAATTGAAGGTGAGTGCATTGTGTCTGGAGCATGTTTATTTACTTTGAATGGAGATTTTGTGTGTGAAACTGCCTTACATGCAGGTGAGCTGGCGCGGTATAAAAGCCACTGATTGGCGCGCGGGCTGTTCTTCGCTCTGATTGGATGCTACGACATCGGATATGCGTAATTTCCCATTTCAAGTTACTGGCAGTTTTAAAATTAATGCGATCACAATAAAAGGTTATTTGCCCACTTTCAGGCCACAGCTTCAGTAGGTTTGTAGTTGAGCGCGCCGCAAATGGCATTTAAGAGCGTAAACGGCTAGAAAGGCAACGGGGATTTTAGGCTGCTAATTTAATCAGTGCAACCGCCACTGGTCCTCAGTTGAAATTTCCTTATGGCTTTTATGTGGTTCAATTATCTCCCAGCTTTATGTTCGGAAACCACCGTGGATTCAGTAAAGGTTTGCCAAGAGAATATCTCAGTATAAGCAGAACCAAGGGCTGGAAATCAAACTGTTTGGCACAACTTGACTGTATAGTAATGTCGACAGTCTACGCTGGAAATTATACTTTTTCAAGTTATTATGTCACCATTACGCAGTATTTCAAAGAGTATTGTTTGCAAAATGTGTAGTTAGAGGCCGTTTGTGATGAGTTTGACTTGTAAATTAAAGCCGAGATTTGGATCAAGGTTTCATTTCTAAGAGTTGAACCCTCTATCTGTATATGAAATGTTCCTCAAATCAGTTTTAATAACCAGATTCACTATTGTTTATGTCATACTAATCTCGCTATATCAGGACTTTCTCGGTCGCTGGGTATAAAGTCTCTTTCGACAACGTTATCCAAGTACTCCCAGCTTTTTTGGAGGATCGTTGAACAAAACACTCAACTTTACATTCATAGATAATCCATTTTAGATTATTTTCTCCCTTTATTCACTCCAGTGAGATGAACACCACCGAAGACGTCAGATTTGGGGCGTTTAACGCCGATCAACTCGGCATCCCAGTAACCCTGCAGTCTGCACGCCTTGTCCTGCTTGCCTCCTTCCCATCTCCAGGCTAATTGCATCCTGTTACAGCGTTAAAGGACAGGATCTGTCTCCCGTGAGGGGCAGTTAGACTACTTAATAATATATGAGACA
Source organism: Petrocephalus sullivani (assembly GCA_026780845.1). NCBI lineage: Eukaryota > Metazoa > Chordata > Actinopteri > Osteoglossiformes > Mormyridae > Petrocephalus > Petrocephalus sullivani. The sequence continues at coordinate 2,404,396 of JAODKM010000118.1, read as the reverse complement.
CCAAACGATTATAGCAAAACGTAGCACGCTAACAGCAAATCTGCGAATGGACAGAATTAAACTGATTTTGAGTAGCCGTAACCCAACATGCAACGGCTTATTTCCTCGGATGCGCAGTCCTAAAATTCATTTATATATTTCGCAGAATTCACAACCATTCCCGTTGTGGTTCCCAATACCTTGCCATGAAACATGTCATAGTTTTTTACATGTTACGTGAATAAAATATTTATAAATGCGCACTCACATAGCCTACGTTTCTGGCACAACTTACAATACAAAACACCAGTTCCTTCCTGAATATATCACCAGCATGACATTGAATTGGCTGTAACTCAAGTCAATGGGTCATATTTGATTTAAGAAACGAAAGAATAAAAGTATTGTACTTTATTTTTATTTTGAATAAAGACAGTATCGTTACGTTACCTTTAAACTAGGAACCTATATGTAGGCATGTGTTAATTAAATCCACTGTATTTGTGGCTCTTTAACAGCTAAACGTCCTACCTAATGAGACACTGCGCCTGTCAAAAGGCAATCGGTATAAATAAGGAATGTCCGAGTGTGCGATACAGTCCGAGCTGGGCAGGTTTTACGTTCAGGCCAGGAGTCCATATGACCAAATCATAAATAAAATGATGCATAAGCCCAGTAAGCTGTGTCGACAGCATATTCTGTACAGAGATGGGTCGTATTAAAACGCGTCTTTTTATGCGTGTTGTTAGAAATGACAGGTATGCTACGGAATTAAGCGCAACAACGCACCTTTATAATGCTTCCTAACAAACTGTATAACATGGTCACTTGGCACATTACTACATGTCCCTTTTTCTCTTTAGATGTGTCACCATTTCTTCCGCTAACGCACCTACGTATAAATGTGGATTCGCAAGAACTACTCCAGTTCAGGAGGAGTAAAGGAACAAATGTATGACAATCTGACAAACACCGGTAGAACAGTACAGTAGCCGATCGATTTTAGCGGCTATTACATATGCTACCGGCTAAAGGATTCTAAGCCAATATTCTGGGTTGCTGGATGAATTTAAAAATAGACCAAGTTTTATTAAATGTTGGCTGCGTATGACAGTCAAGTAAAATGAGCATAATATTAGATAGTAATTATATTACATACCTCCAGAATAGACGCTGCCATCCCTGAGAATGAAATCCCAAGAGCTTTAAATAAATAGCGAGGGGGTCTCCGCTCGTGGTCCCGGGACGGTTTAGAGTAGGAACTCCGGCTAGAGCGCAGGCACTTCTATGAGGGATGCAGGTCCCGCCCCCTAATTACAGGCTCCGGGAGCTTTGAAGAGCCGCCAAGACGCAATAAAAAAGGACGTCGGACAGTAGAGGGGCGTGGAGGAAGCAGGAATGAGGCTCCACTCGGGGTGACCACACCCCCGGGAACATCCGCACGCCGACAAATCAGGGCGCAATGACGGAAAAAGTCACCAGAAAATATGGGGACAATGCCTGCTGTTAAAAAAATGATGTAAGACGAAGGGTCCTTCTTAGGGGGTCAGTTAAACTAATAGTTGGAAACGTAAAAAATATTTATATGTATATCCATTAAAAACATTATTTCATCAGACCACGCATAGCACTTATTAAATGAATAATGTTTTTCGTATTTGTTAGTATGAAAAAACATGTTTGAACCGAAGTATTCTAACATTTATCCTGTCTGAATCTGCCGGTTTTATTTATGCGCACCCATACATTATGATTAATATAAGTTTTAACAGTTTTCATTTCATGCCTGAAGCTTTTTTTTTCCTACAAAACTTGCTAGAAGGCACACTGTTTGCACGATGTAATTTTTAATAGTAATATATGCTACCAATTGTTTCACAAAAAGGGTTAGTGGCAACAACTGGATACAAAATATTGTATTTTAAATTTATTTGAGATCAAGCTCTAACTGGCGAACTGGAATAAGCAACCCACAAAAATAAATCAGCGAAATTAAGATGGTTAAGTTTGCGGTTTCTGTTTGAGATTTTATTGTTTGGTTTCTAAAAACCTCATTCTGTTTTCAGTATTTTGAGAAACCCAGTGAACGGATTTTGCAGACTGTTCTTTGAATTTAAACCGATGCAGTCATATAGACTGAACCTTTTATACAACAACAGAAAAGCGAAAAAAATGAATAATAAAAATATGATGATTTTTTTATTATTATTTCGGGAATGTTTTCCAAACCTCCTCCGCATTTTGCACCACAAATTAAAGAAACAGCAATCGCAATCCTAAGTCCGTTCACATTTGGAAATATTTACGTACCGTCTATGTTATTAACTTTCAAACAATTCTCTTGTAAGCATTTTAATAAAAATGTCGCATCGACATAACTAAGGTTTACAAAGGTTCATTTTTTATTTGGATTCGTATGTCAGACTCTGAATATGTGGCGAATTAAAGTCGATTTCCTTAGCAGGCGTTACCTGTAAGAGGTAGCCTACCTTTTACAGACTAATTTTAAAGTATGGGTGATATTATTCGGCCATACAACATAAACTGTTCCTCTCACGTACTACTCTGAATGAAAGTTATTTTTTAATACTTGTAACACACTCATGGTACTGGCAGGCTGTGTTCTTAATACATTCTTCTCTGTAAATGTCTGGCCATATCATCAGTAGAAATTTAAATCAATAAAACAAAAAACAAAAAAAACATGAATACATTTCCCTCACGATTTATAATTTTCAGTTGCTAAGGTCCAGTCTTATTTTCACTGAGATTGAATGCTTGTGTTTTATCGTCGTATATTACCTAATATTACAATTAAAACAGTTTAAAACAATTGCGATGTTTTGTTTAATTTGTATAACTGTTTAAAGCTGCATGTTCAAATAAATATGCGTATCTAAATATGGCGACAAACATCAGATACAGTGAATGTGCTTAATTAATTTGGTCAGTTAATGGAATGGATGGATGGATGGAATATTGGGATAAAATCTTATTTTACTTATCTGGAAAAAGATGCCAATTACATTAGGCTGACCACTGGTGATTTGGTTTATATAGTTACGATTTCAGATTTAAAAGCCAAAGGACAGGGATGTGGTGTCACGTCTCCCAAGCGTCGTGTTTGTCCGTTTGTTTGTTTGTCTGTTTACACAGTGACACACATTCACACTCCCGCGCTTATATTCCACTTATATTGTCGCTAATACACCTCACTTCTTTCCGCGGTACCCGAGGTTCAGGGATAACTTAATCTTCTGTGTTTGAGTTATTTCTGAATGATGCTCTTTCCCAGCTATTTTGATTAGAACATTTATGCTCCAATTGTTTGTCATGTGTTATTTAAATCCCTTTGTCCTACATTTATTTTTAGGATACTCGTATTCGTTCAGCAGTGAATCGATTTTCTTTCACATTTTCTTTTTTGATTTCCAGCCTTTCTTTCCACCTGCACCTTTGTTCCTGATCCGTTCTTTTAGCATCTCTGACATCTTTTTTCCTGTGCGCTCACTACTTAATATGCATTGTTCAGTATTATAAATAGTTTCTCGCCCAGTCGATAGCTCTGCCTTTCCCACCCTCAGTGCAGCCTTTTAGACAGCTTACGGCAGTCAGACGCACGTACTAAAGCGATAAGTGCTTATGGACGTGTACAGGAATGTTGTGGTGCCGTATGCATCCGACAGACTCTTCGGCTGAGATATGCATAATGTATGTCAGTGTTTCTTGCCACAGTGAGGGACGGTCGAATTAGACAGGAGGGAGGGAGACCCCAGGCGCACTCTGGCCTTTGCACCTGTGTGGTCCGTCAGTAGCAGGTTGACAGTGCAAGCCTGCCTCGATTTATTTGTATGTGCAATGGATGCGCACGCTCACGGTCTTATAATAAAGATCTAATTCCTTGTGAGTCAGCACTTATATTCCTCAGTGTTTTAAGTTAGACTGAATGTCCCAAGGACCACAGAATGGCTCCTGATACTCTGAAATAAAGAATCTGGCTACCCCCTCAAGTTATGGCAATCACCTCAAGTTATGGTAATCACCTCAAGTTATGGCAATCACCTCAAGTTATGGTAATCACCTCAAGTTATGGCAATCACCTCAAGTTATGGCTACCCCCT
>JAODKM010000118.1:2367472-2377978 GCA_026780845.1 Petrocephalus sullivani | reverse complement strand
ATACACGCAGGAGCAGGGGTACATATATACACGCAGGAGCAGGGGTACATACATACACGCAGGAGCAGGGGTACATATATACACACAGGAGCAGGGGTACATACATACACGCAGGAGCAGGGGTACATATATACACGCAGGGGACCTGAACGCGAGCAGGGGAACATGCTCTGGTTTCAGCAAAGAAATGAAAAATTAAATGAAAGAATCACAAAAACACAGCCTTCAATCATGAAGATAATTAGACATTTGTTTGTTCATTGGCTCTTCCCTCACTCCGTCACCTTGCCCATAAGTTCTAGAGGTGGAGGATCCATGAAGATGGACACGATCCATGGATCATGACAATATTCTTTTGATTCTCCTGCACAAGACCTGCGGTGGCTGGGTCACCTGACCAAAGAGCGACTGCTCTTAATCAGAGACACACTATGAAACGACAGCAGATATCTTGTTTCAATAATACCTCCCATCTTTGGCCAGCCATGGGTATCAGACTGGCACACAAACCACTGCAGACTACCTGGCCTAATCCAGCCTCCAGCATTCGATTACCTCCACGACTCAGTTTCACCAGGAGCTGCTTCTCCTCCCCTCCTTTAGTGCCAGACAAAAATGTGTTGCGTGGGTCATTTTTATGTGCTCCTTCTCGGCAAATTTTTATTCAGACGTGGGAGGGGTTAAAAATAGCCGCCCCTCGTGTGGGAGGCAGTTAAGGTGAAGAACGTTTGATGGCAAATGTAGCAGATGGATGAAAAAGATCAAAACTTCGCCGGTTGGGAGGAAAGGGACAAAAGTTATTAATATCCTGTCGGTCCTGATGAATTGGACATGTCGAAAGAAACACCCCCCCCCCCACCAAAGATCCTGTTTTATTTTTTCTAGCAGTGATCCTTCCACCTCACACTAAACTGCTCCCATGTGTCAGTGAGGCCGGGGACAGCGAGAGCCGATGATGAAGCACCACGCGGCCCCGAGCGTGCCCACGACGAGAGCAATGTGCTCGTCTTGTGGAAAGTCGATCCGTACTGGAACGGCGAACGCGAGGCACAGGGATGGGGGGGGGATGCTTATTCACAAGCGGGGTTTTGAATACCAAGACTAAATAAACATCTATATGAGAGGAATGTGGATTAGTGTGCACGACGGAGTGCATCTGCATGCGTGGGGGCCACTAACGGGAGCCCCAGGGGTGTTCCACTGCCGCATTTCCCGCCGCGCATTCTGGAAAACCTTCTTCTGTCTCTCGGTGATGACAGCGGCCGATCCAGTAGGCAGTGTGCCGTGGATGACGGCCCCTATCCTGGCCCCCGGGCCGCATCGATCCAGTAGGCAGTGTGACGTGGATGACGGCCCCTATCCTGGCCCCCGGGCCGCACTGATCCAGTAGGCAGTGTGACGTGGATGACGGCCCCTATCCTGGCCCCCGGGCCGCACTGATCCAGTAGGCTGTGTGACGTGGATGACGGCCCCTATCCTGGCCCCCGGGCCGCACCGATTCGCCGTACCACCTCTGTCGCATGGGATGGCAGAGTAGCCGTTGGGATGTGTGGGAAGTGTGGCTCTAATTAAAGATAAATTCCTTTTCAATAGCTCCGCACCCAATTACCGCTTAGTCTATAAAGCCGGTTACAGAGGGGAGCAAATGGTACCGAGACTGCAGGAGATGAGAAAACCAGGACGAATAAGCAAAGGAGGCAGGGAGAGGAAAAGGAAGTAAAAAATATAAATGATTGCAAGTGTATTTATAATTAGCAGTAATACATGTAGTGCTGGCATCAAAGACATGCTTCTGGTTCTGATTCTCCTGTTGGCTGCTACACTGCGTGACTTGGGTCCTGCCAGACTACGGCTGCCTGTAATGCCAGGCTGGAGCAGATACGAAGAAGAGCATTGCCACTCAGGTCATTCCCAGGATAAAGCATCCAGGAGGTGGAAGGGGCGTTACGGGGAAGGCGGGAGAGGGCAGGTGTGAGGAAGTGCTGCGAAAGCACGTCGGGCAGAGACGTGATCTTCCGCTTCACAAACATCTCGTGCGATTCCTTCAGTGCTGAAACACAGGATGCCTGCAGCGGGTATCTGTGTAGGGACCTAATGATAAGAGATGGGTGGGACTGAGGGTTTCTAAGGAGTCTCTGATGTTTCCGACAAACCCACATCTCCCTCTGCCTAAGTATGTACTGTATCAACCTCTGCGGTTATTTCTAAAATTAGCCTAAATGCACAGAAACTGTTGACATCTATTCAGCCATGTGTATAGTCTCATTTAAAAACGTAATAGTAAGTCAGCTGCAAAGAATGTATTGTTTCTGAATTGAATGTATGTTAATACAAAAATGAATTGAAATTCAGCAAGACCTTTATTTGGGCTAATTTGTGTCTCTGCATTAATTGCAGGGTGTGCATTTCTGAGTGAGTAATCGGCTAGTGATGGACTGGCGCAATATCACAATATCAAAGCTTCAGCGTCGTGTCCACAGTCCCAGTGAAATTGTCTTGCTGAGGCACCCTCTCCACCCTACCACGAGATGGCGCTCTAGTGTGGCCTAATGGGTGGCATGGCACTGTATTAACGTCCCGTCAAAGGTGTGCCCCCCCCCCGACCCCCACCCCAGGACCAGTTTCAGAGTAAGTGTCTGAACATAAAAATACTACTATTGATAAAAAGCTGTATAACCTACATTAATTAAACACAAACGTATAATATAAAGTTATATATAACATATATATTTTGTTTAAAACATTATTTTTGAAACAGACTGGCTGTTTTGTCATATAAATCAAATGAGCCAAGGTTTAATTGAAATCAGAGCAAAGAAAATTTTTTATGTTTTATGAAAAATATACACTCAATTTGAATTTGATGCCAGCAACATGTTTCAAAAAAGTTGGGACAGGGGCAGCAAAAGACTGGAAAAGTTGTGTAATGCTAAAACAAAACACCAGTTGAATATCTCACAATGAATTAGATTCATTAGCAACATGTCAATAAGGTGACTGGGTATAAAAAGAGCCTCCCAGAGAGCAGAGTGCGGGGAAGATGGGGGGAGGTTCCCCACTCTGAGAAAGACTGCATGGGCAAATAGCGCAACAATTTAAGAATAATGTTCCTCATCCTAATATTGCAAAGAATTTGGGAATTTCTTCATCTACGGGATATAGTGACATTAAAAGATTATACACTGAGAAATGCTGAGAAATCTCTGTACGCAAGGTACAAGCCCACAATTTGGGGAGCCATGATCTTCAGGTCCTCTGATGGCACATTAAAAACAGACACAATTCTATAGTAGAATTCACTGCATGGACCCAGGAACGCGTCCAAGAACCATTGTCTGTGAACACAGTTTGTCGTTGCATCCACAAATGCAGGATGAAAGTCCACCATGCAGAGGAGAAACCATACCAAACATGATCCTGAAATGCTGCCCACTTCTCCAGGCCCAAGCTCATTTAAGATGGACTGAGGCAAAATGGAAAACTATCTTGTGGTCTGACGAATCAAAATTTCAAATTCTTTTTGGAAATCATGGACGCTGCATCTTCCAAGCTAAAGAGAAGAGGGACCATCCTGCTTGTCAGCAGACAGTCCAAAAGCCAGCATCCGTGATGGTGTGGGGGGGCACTGGTGCCCAGGGCTTGGGTAGCTTGGCACCAATAATGCTAAACCATATATACAGATTTTGGAGCAACCTCTTTTTTAGAGAAGGCCTTCTATATGTCAGAAAGACAATGCCAGACTGCATTCTGCACGTATTACAACAGCATGGCTCCATAGTAGAAGAGTCCGGGAGCTAAACTGGCCTGCCTGCAGTCCAGACCTGTCACCCACTGAAAGCATTTGGCGCATCATGAAATGAAGAATACGACAAAGGTGACCCAGGACTGGGGAGCAGCTGAAATCCTATATCGGGCAAGAATGGGACAACATTTCACTTTCAAAACTCCAGCACCTGGTCTCCTTAGCTCCCAAGCATTTACAGAAGGTTGTTAAAAAGAGGTGATGCAACTCAGTGGTAAACATGCCCTGTCCCAACTTCTTTTAAACGTGTTGTTGGCATCACATTCTAATTGAGCATATATTTCTCATAAAACCATAACATTTCTCAGTTTTAATATTTGATATGTTGTCTTTGTTCCATGTCCAATTAGATATGGGTTTATATCTTTTGACACAGTGTCCCTACTGTTTTGGAAAGTTCCCTTCAACTATGTAGAATTATCCATTATTTACACAGGTTGCCTGTCTGGACTTTGATAACAAAGCCACTCCATGACATAATGGTCTTCATACAGCTCAGCTTCTGTTACATGTAAACCTGGTAATAAATGTACACAGAACATGTAATGTTTCTGAGCTTTCTGGATTTCCCCTAACAGTCTCATGTCGGTGTAGACATACAAGCTGGAACTTGTCTGAAAGGACTTGCCAGTTATTGTTTTAGACAAGCATTTTATAGATCACGTTTTGTTTTGTAAAATACGAACATGCAGTAACTAGGGGGTGCTTTCGCAAGCCTTATTTATGAAATGACTGCCGCCACTATGTGAACATAGTGTTAGTTTTAGACATCGTTGTCGCCATCTAATGGCCAATCCTAAAGTTTGTGAACATAATTACAGTTAGACATCGTTGTCGCCATCTAGTGGTTATTTCTAAAAAAGAAAAGTTAAGGCGACCCGTTTGGAACCGACTTTCTATAATATGAAAAGGACAATCTGGGTTTGTGATTGCTATACATATACAACAAATGTCGCTACAACTGGACTTGTCAAAGTGCCTTAGTTTCTATCCATATAGTTTCCAACTACTTATCCTGGTCAGATACACAAGCCGCAAGAGTGTAGATTTGGTTTCAGCATTGGTAGAGACCAATTCTCCCACGATATTGGAATATGTACGGATATGTCCGTAGTCTCCGTACCCAAATCTACACCCTTGCATAGGGGGCCCTGGAGCCTGTAGCAAGCAGCATGGGACAGAAGTATGGGGACACCCAGGAACATGAATCGTCATCCTGTCCATGAACGTGTCCATGGCAAGACAATTGTCTCTGTCCAAGGCAAAATGTTTCATTTGGGGAAGAAAAAAACAATTCATGCTATGTTTTTAAATACAGTGTCCATGATAAACAAATGGATGTATGGACAGACAGACAAACTAGATGGATGGATGGATGGACGGACAGATCTAGATAGATCGATCTGAATGTGCCACGGTGAGGTCCCGCGTTCCGGAAAACTAAACCCCAAACCCAAGAGCACATAGTGACCATTAACCAAATACCCGCCATTTCACGCTAGGCTACGCGAAGAGCCATATTACTTAATTTAAAGCAACATCTACCTTTGCTAACCTGCCAACAAACGGAGCAATTACCAAGAGTGCAAAAAACAGCGCATCCAGTCTCATCAAATTAAGGCAATAATTTCCTGTTAATTTGCTGCCACCTCTAAGATAAATGACAAGCCCTTGGTATTAAATTCGTATGCCAAAATGCTGCAACATACATAATAACAAAACTCTGTGGTCTGACACGAACGTCTGATCACACAATTTGTCACATGAATGCTTTTGGAAATACTGCGCCTCAGCGCCACCTTGTGAGAAAATGTAACTGCCACATTGAACCAGGGACTGATCTTTTAACCCTGGAGCGGGATGATACAGACCAAGTTACACTGCCTACTAGCATCACTGATCACTTACCTGAAAGAAGGAGTAGGATTATATGAGAGTGTGCCTGAACACCACTAGGAATCTACTCCTTCTGAGATCAAGTTGTACAGTTTTTTATGTAACTTGAAACCTCTAGGTGTCAGAATAAGACCACGTAATGTTCTGACCCTAATCAGTTTTCAGTTTGTAATAGTCAAACTATTTCTGTTGCTACCATTTCACCAGAATAAGTTGAGTTATAAAAGAAAAAATACTAAAAAATCTATGTGAGACTGGAAAATAGCATCACATGGTAATGACAAGCTATTTGCTGCAAACAGTTTGGTGACCTCCACATTATTACTGAATTGTGTGATAATTTCAAAAGTATACTGCAGGGAACCATGTGGTGTGTAAATCATGTAAGGAGAGAATAGCCATATATTAGAGATGAGCGAGTGCAGAGCCAAAGGGATTTTAAAGGAGAAATGAAGAGACACTGCAAAGAGGTTACAGGGAAAGAATGTTAGAAGTTTCTGTGTCGCTGCTTCTAGAAAAGCACCTGAAGCAGCTGAATATTTCACATTTCAGATTTACAAACCGGTGTACACTGGCTTTCTATTGTTAGCTTTTACGTTTCTAAAAAAGTACAATTTCCCCCCAAGATTCTTATGTTCCCCTGTGGCCTGTAGTTATTTAAGAAGGAATATAAATTCAAATCAATATTCAGTCATTCAATTGTCTACAAATTTTGTGTATTAATAATAAGCTGCTAATTAAATTCTGCCCCCTTCAAATTGGAATTTGAAATTAAAAGATAACAAATTACTTTATCAAGGCAGTCACAACCAACAGGACGAAGAACTCTGGGCCAGGCGTGCTGCGGAAACAAAAGGAGTTTTATTGAACTCAATGAACAAAAGCTGGAAACAAGACCACAGGGGATCAAAACAGGAGGACGGGGACAAGGTATAGCCCAGGCAACAAGAAGGTAGGACATCACTGATTGGACTAGGAGTGGGAAGACTGGATGTAGGAGACAAACAGGGCTCTAAAGAGAGGCAGCTGGGAGCGACTAACGGTGAGGAAGGAGAGGAAAGACAAGTAAGGCGTGGCTTATGAGGGTCACACTAGGGAGGAAATGGGAGGGTCAAGTGGACATGGCAGGCGGGACGTGACAAGGGATTCCATTATGTAGAAAAATAATACATCTCCACAAGCTGGGAAGGTTTAATAACGCAAACACTAATCACGTATTGCAGATTCCGAATAAGTTGGAAATTTGTAAACAGTTGAAATTTTTTATCCTTTAGCCATTTTATTTCAGTTCCTGGCACTGCCTGAGATTCTAATATACTTATAAGAACACCGTACTTTCTAAAAGGAGAACTTAAATACAAGCGAATTCTGCGTGAGTCTTGAGAATAGCTCTTAGAAAATAAGACGTTTTGGGGTCAGAGGGCTGGCACTGGTAGCCCAAAGGTTTTGTTTCAGCCAGCCAGTTAAGAACAAAGAGTTGCAGCCTCAGAGTACTAAACTGGCTGATTAAAAGAAAATCTTGGCCTGGATTTGTACTTTCTGGACCTGAACGATCCACCTCTGCTGATCTTCGCTGCCAGTTTTCCCAGCAGCCAACAGTAACGGGAGCCTTTGTTCTTCATTCAGCATAGGGTTACAATGCAGTTGGCTGCCAGCATGGATGTACAGCCACTCCGCCCTCCTGACCCCTCCATACACTCTTTTTGGGCATCCTCATCTCCCCCATTTTAATAGATGGGGACCCTGGTGCCGTTCTGCGAATACCCTGAGAACTGCTGGACAGCCTCCTGCTTTGATGGTAGCATGGGTTCTGCTGTGCATGACACCTAGCACTCTCTGACTCCCGGCTTTGCCCCAGGTGAGAGTCTCACCGGCTGGAATCTGCGAGGCACTGCTGGGGATCCATAGGAGGCAACTGCATGTTTGCGAGTCCCGCAGCAAACATTCAGGCATTCCCGTCTCTAGGGAAATGTCATCATCGTCGCCATACCACAGCACACAACAACAAAATGTGCCCTCTTCACTTAACCCATATGTGGCATAGCAGTGGGAGGTTAACTCAGCACACAGGGAGAAGTGCTTGGGGTGGTACTTTGCTCAGGGTACCTCAGTGGTCGGGGATTCAAACCAGCAACCTTTTGAGCACAACAGTACAACGAGTTTGAGTTTTCAGTACAACGTAGTGAATGCGCATTGACCATAGCAGTAGCCATTTAAGATAAAGGAGTGCCAACATTGTACAGGGCTTTTAGCCATTGTAGGACTTTGAGTAGAGACGTCAGATCTGGGGGCCAAAGACACCTGGGGAACCTTCTGCATATTCATATCATATGTCACACATGGTCTTTGTCAGAGAAGCCATGCACCTCCAGAAGCTCCAGCAAACTCTGCCCAGTCGGCATAGCCCGTTCAGCCAGCTCCTTAGTTACACCGGTGGGTCCTATTTCGCACCACGCCCCTTCCCAAGTGTGAGTTTCCTCGACTTAGTCCCCCATGAGACGCGAGATCTTCTCGGTTCTACCAGAGTTTCGGTGGTTTTTCCTGAGTATTAGTTCTGCCCACTGCTGTACCCACTTTCACTTCATTCCGAGACTGAGCGTTTGCATAGCCTGCAGATTGCCTTGACACATCACTTGACCTTCACTTGGACATCAGTTAAGAACTCTGGTCCCCATTGCCCATCGCCTGACCCAGTCACAGTTTGAGTTCCTGTTCCTGCTCTGGTTCAGACTCCTTTCTGTCTCAGTGCTTTTGCTTCCCATTAAAAGACCCGGTTTTCGAAAAGGTTCCATCCTGCGGTGTCTGAGGCACTGAGTGTCCTGCCTCAGTCATGAGTATCGCACTGTAATAACCGGAGCCTGCCTCCTGGGCCCTAAAGATGACAACACTGCCAATAACGTAATCATTTACTCATTCTTAACGTAATAAAAGTCGACAACGGAGTAACTGGGCAATAATGTAATACATTTTCTGAACCAATAAGGTAATAATTTTTGGCGATAATGCAACAACTTATTACATTATTGGCCAGTTGTTACATTACCAACTTTAATTACATTATGAAAAGAGAAATTTATTACGTTATTGGCATGTTATTACATTACTGGCAAGTATTACCTTATTGGCTGCTACAAAGTGGATGGAGAAGTGGCTTTGAAGATCCCTTGGCGACCTTAGCAGAGTCTATCACTGACATGCCTTCAAAATCTCTCAGAACTCCATTATCCTTGCTGCCAAGATGTCTCTTGTAGTACCAGAGCGCTGAACGGGCTTCCTCTGGTTTCCAGAGACAAAGCAGCTCAGCTCGGACACCAATGGCAAATTTGGTAACCCCGCATTACAATTACAATAACCATAATTTATAAACATGCTGCAGACTGTCAAAAGCCGTCTAATGCAGCGGTTCGCACATTTTCACATGCAAACAACTTCAGAAAGTTTTACACGGTCTGTGGTCCAGCGGCAGAAAGGCTGTCAATGTGTTTCTCTTTTTTAGCTGCGTCAGAAACACAGGTTAGAAGGCTGAACTGAAAGCCAAAACATCAATCTTCCGGTTTTCTGGGGTTTTTTGGCTTCCTTTTTTGCATTCTCTGGCTTTGTGTATCGAAGCCCGCTTCCCTAACAAAGGCGACAGTCGCAGTGAGTCATAATCAGATACTGTCACCGTCCCACTCCGCCCCTGCGTACAACACACAATAGTCAGCTACCTAGCCCATGCCAATGGCCCAAAAGTACGTCATACAACCTAAACATGTATCGAGTTTCTAGCGTAATTGACATGCTGTTCCTAATTCAAAAAATAAGAAAGTGGGATTAGCGCGAGCACTTCATTCCAAAGCTGACATCGATGTGCGGTATTCACATCATGCCACTACTTATTATAATTTTTGTTATTTTTTTTAAAGACAGGCCTACTCCACCGCTGCATATGAATCTTTCTCTGCAGATATGATTATTCATCACTGTCAGTTGGAATGAGGCGTGTGCATAGCACTAGTCCCACTTTCTTATTTATTTTTTCAATTAAGAAGAGCATTTTAATAACACAAGGACCCAATGCATTTAGACGGCATGACATACTGCAGGGCCAATCACATGTGTTAGCTAGCTGGCCACATTAAGGCGTGATGTCATGACATACTGCAGGGCCAATCACATGTGTTAGCTAGCTGGCCACATTAAGGCGTGATGTCATGACATACTGCAGGGCCAATCACATGTGTTAGCTAGCTGGCCACATTAAGGCGTGACCCGAGACTGTGTTGGAAGGTGAACAGGCCACACCTTTTTTCACGCTCCCTCCTGCACCTCCCTTCACTTTATCCTTTCTTTATCCTATCCGGTTTGCTGTCCATTGCAAAATGCAGTTCAGCAGGGACACTTGGATTGGTACAGAAATATCAAATCTTTCTATCTGAATGCTTTCATTCTGAGAATAGATTCTAACGCAAAAGTACCGACGTTTGCCTGATAATGGAAATGCTTATAGTATTAAAGGGAGCCAGACATGAGGTACTAGCGGGCAGAACCGCCCATAAGGGGGAGAAAGGGACACGGGCCCAGACACTAAGGAAGCGGAGCAGCCAGTCGCTCAGCAAAGCCGGCTCAGCAGACACCGGTAGCGATCAGTAGCACACCACACGTGGCAGGGTTTGGTCGGGGCTGGGACTGCTATCGAGATCGTTATCAGCAAGACCAATTTTAGAATCAAAATTAAAGTCAGTGATAACAACACCCCCCCGCCCCCCCCCCCCCCCCCCCCCCCCCCCACGCCAGCCCCCACCCCCCCCACCCAAAACGCACCACCC
>JAODKM010000118.1:2340338-2361022 GCA_026780845.1 Petrocephalus sullivani | reverse complement strand
GTGGGGGCACCTTCTTTGGGGCAGTGTGGTGCCGCCCCCCCCCCACAAGGGGCTGGCGCGGGGCCCCCGGCTGCCCCCCCCCCCCCCCCCGCCACCGGGCTGTCACGCGGTCCAGCCCCGCCCATCTACCTGCCGCTAGGTGTTATGTGGGCGTCCCCTTGGGCTCGTGCCACATGGCCGTAGCGCCGTAACTGACGCTCCCTCGTAACGCAGGTAATGGGCCCCGTTGGGCACTCCCTGGGCAACCACTCGATCGGGTCAGTCAGACCAGCGGTGCCCAAGCTTCTCCAAAGAGACACAGTACCAAAGGAGTCCAGTCTTCACCTCGGGTCACTGGATAGCGTCCGTGTTTCACAGCCATAGAGAAAAACAGGGAGCTCCAGGACTCTAAAGACTTGGACCTTCGTCCTCTTACACAGATATCGGAAGTATCACAGTAATCACTATAAAATCAGAACTAAAAAAAGCAGCCAGGATTCTAGGGATGCACCAAAATGAAAATTCTTGGCCGAAACCGAAAACCAAAAAAGAGGAAACCAAGTCCGAAGGCCGAAAACCGAAACACAGAAAGAAATTATGCCAATAATTAGTAGCATTGCATTTATGGCTATGACTGTGTACTAACCTTACTGAAATCAAGGCATTGCAATTGCATAAATTAATATTAAAGTTTCAAAGAATAAATCAGTTACAAATTATGAAAATATTTATTCGGCCGAAAATTTTCGGTGGCCGAATATTCGGTGCATCCCTACAGGATTCAGTAACTATCCATTTTGTCATTTAAAAATGAGCAGCAGGCCATGAGCATAATCACAGCCATTATCCCTGGCTGTATTTATGATACTCCATGACCCTTTTATGAGATCAGAGCAGTGCGTTTCCCAGCTGTTTTTCTGCAGTACTGTTGGCCTCCTGTCATGCTATTTTTAGGGCACTTTGGGTTTATTTCGTATTAGCAGAGTGTGTAGTGGGAGATTAGATATGCGATAAGTTAGGTGGCATAAAAAGGGGCGTGACCACAAGGGACAGGCCCTAGCTGAAAGCTGATTGGCTTCCGGAAATGCCCTGCCCCTGTCACTCACTGATTCAAAACATATGGTTGTTTAATTTAATGATGAAGCTTGGCCCCTCTTCTACTCCCTACCTTAAAACATCCTGGGATCTCCCCTGTGTAAATCTGATTATACCCCCCTGGCCCTGCTGAGGTCTCTGTGCTTCTGCTCCCATTCCAGCTGACACCTTGGCGGTGAGCACCACGCCCATGGGCCCGGTAAACCTGCCCGTCGGCTCCCCCCTCAGGCTGACCTGCGACGTGACCGGTGTGGGTGCCTGGAACCGCTCGGGGCTGCTGGTGAGGTGGACGAGGCGGGGAGCCGGGGAGGGCACGGCGGCAGCCCCCGAGGTGGAGGTGGCCCGGCAGGGCCCGGATGGGGCGGCAAGCTGGGGCGACGACACCAGCCGCAGCGGGGGGGGCGCCGTGGAGAAGGAGGCCCAGGGGAGGTACTCCCTCCGGCTGTTTTCGGCACACCCCGCCGATTCGGGGGTGTACCGCTGCATCGTCAGCGTCTTTGCCGGACGGCGAGACCCGGGACCATCCAGTCCGGCCTCGGT
Organism: Petrocephalus sullivani; assembly: GCA_026780845.1. Taxonomy (NCBI): domain Eukaryota; kingdom Metazoa; phylum Chordata; class Actinopteri; order Osteoglossiformes; family Mormyridae; genus Petrocephalus; species Petrocephalus sullivani. Next base: position 2,359,408 of record JAODKM010000118.1, on the reverse strand, counting down.
TACCCAGAGGTCCAATGGGGTGGCTGTCAGCTTCACAGCCAAAGGTGAGGGATTCACCCTCCCATTACCCTTTGGTTACTCAGTCACACTTTCACATTAAATATCAGTCAAATGTAAAACAATTAGTCAGATGTTAATTAATACAGCACAAAGCACATCAGAGCTGATTATGCGCAAGGGCTTTAAAGAATAGATTATTATTCCGGGACCGTGAGAGTAATTACTGTTCATGTCAGGAAAGCTTAACGAGCACATTTGGTGTCACTTGTAATTGCATTTATTTTACCGGGTTTGATTTTATTTAGTGTTCATTTACAGCTTTGCCCTTACTACGGTTCTTCACAGGTTACGCCATAAATCCCTTTCGTTAATGGTCCGTACCGCTTCTCGTTTGTTCCTTCCCTCCCTCTTTCCGGCTCAGAGGTCCGTGTGGCCGTAGCGGCTGGGCAGGCCCGCGGGCCCCTCTTGAAGCGTGGCGACACCGTCACTTTGCTCTGCAACGTCACCGTGACGACCACGGGCCCATACCAGGTGGAAGTCCGGTGGTTCCGTAAGAGGGAGGAGCCGGGGTCGGCAGGAGACGGGCGCGGGCCTCCGCTGGTGGTGCTGACGCACGACGGCCTGTCACGTCTCCGCGGCGACTTCGGGGACGTGAGCGCGGACCAGCCGGAGCACGGTTACTACCGGTTACGCATCCACGGTGCGGAGATGCAACACCAGGGGTACTACGCCTGCCAGGCAGAAGTGTGGGGACAAGACCCACATGGGGCGTGGTACAGCACAGGGGTGGCGGCAGAATCCACGCCTGTCAACGTCTATTTGTATTCCCGTGGTAAGTCTGTGGTTTACTCCTTGACCTTTTGATACCCTTGGCGTGACTCCAGAAAGCCAGAGGGGGGTAATTTTCTCTGAGAAAAGACTGGCTCGCATACACAGGTCGATTTACGCTCCCCTGTTCCTCTCTCCCCAGCATTCGACCTCCTCCTGATTCCCCTGGTGGTGGGCGTGTCCTCGGCCCTCTTTGTGGGCGTGGTCATCGTCGGCACCGTGACCTGCTGCTTCATGAACCGCCTGGCCAGGCGCCGCTCTCAGAAATAGCAGGGGTGCTTCCGGGAGACGGCGGGAGGAACGCCCCAACCGCGTAGTGTAAATGTTTACTTTAGCGATCGCAAACTAGACGTGCAGCATGCAGCAGGGTTCAGGAAGCGAGGAAAGGGTTCACAGAAACGGACACAATGAAGGACCTGCCGCTGGACCCCGGGATGTAGAAAGTCTGTCACCTCAAGTCTGTCGTCCGTGCCAATTTTCCGCAACCATAAAAACCGTCCTAAGGCTGTTCCTCAGAAGGGAATCAGAACTTTCTGAGAAAACGGCCACAAGCTTGTTACCGTTACGGGGGAAAAAGTTTTTTTTTTTTATATCCCTGGTTTATATGTGACTTACTTGAGTGTGTTGTCATAATATCTCAGGGCAGGAGTACTATATGGGTGAGATAAAAATGTATAAATCATAGTTAAATGCTGGGAAATATGCCACAAATTGTAAAGTCAGCGCCGGTCATCCGCCCACTAGGGTCATGTTCTGCAGCCATTGCTGAGTGAATGTTCTGTGTGGCTGTAGTCAGAGGCCGTCTGACGGTCACTGCTGTCTGCTCGGCAAGGCAGGGCCATCCTGCGGGCGAATGCCTCCGCATCCCATCGGTGATAGGACTTTCCATCGCAGAAGGTCGGCGTGGAGCGAGGCGATTAGCTTCACTGTGGGTGGTACTGAGAGGAGAGGCCCCGCCCTCGCGGAAGTGCGGCGGCTCGCTGCACCCCGCGAGAGTGGCACAGCGAGACTGCAGTGCCGGCTTCTCGCGCCCCAGAGCCGCGAAGGCGAGGCCGCCGGCGGCTGCGTCCGGCACCCTGACACCTGCTTCGGGAATTTAGCTGGTTATTAAATTAGCTAGCAGTTTGGGCAGCTTCAGTCCAACGGTGCAGTATTAGTGTGGTTTCTGGCAGACGGTGTCGTGATGCAGGTGTGGATAATGCAAAAGCACGTGTGCTCAGGGGAAGTAAGATTCCTTTATTTTACTGTAGTTAATTTCTGTGGAGCACGGCTAGCTGCGCAGCCAGCCTTCAGACGTGCAGATATTAACTGCGTCCTTGGCGTTGGGTTCCAGCTGCTTCTCGGTTTACTGCAGTCTGGCACTGACTGAGGAATGAGGCTTTGAAGCCACGCTGGGTAGGACTTGTTTGCTGTCAGTCCCTGGGAACCTGCTTCTGATTAGTGATTGTTAGTTCCTATTGGGTTAAATAAAATGTGGTGCCACTTGCTTGAGCAGCGGAACTCGTGCAGCCTGGTTCTGCATGTGTGGATGGACTCCTGGTTCAGTCCATCAAGATGGAGAGTGGACTAGAGGCCTGTCCGTCCCTCTGCAGTAGTGCTGTTTGTTTCATTTCAGTATGTTCCAGTTAATGTTAAATTTAAACCTTTAATATAAAAGGTTTCTCAGCATCCTTTAATTATAATTGTAACCACTAACTCAAACCTGAAAACAAGACTGTACTGCCTTTGGTGTTTACCTGCAGGGATGAACTCCCTGATTTATCCCTGAAACCAAACAGTCTGTGTGATTTTGGTGCTGAGAGATGGTCCCGGATGGAATTAATGATGTTCATGTGAAGTAGCTCCTAATCCCTACTTTGTGTTGTCCTGTTTTTGATTCTCTGCTGCACGAACTGTGTAAATATCTCATTTAATTCTGAATTGAATAATTCTTCACCCATAAAAAATGTAAAAATGGCCAGTTCCCTGTTGAAACACTGACTCCAACACAAATGCATGTTAGTGTGGATATAAGTGCTGATGTATATGCACTCCTGTCGTATAAGCACTGTTCTGCTTTGTGAATAAAACGTATTTTTATGAGTTTGTAAAAGTTTTTAAATTGTAACACGTTTTCACGTACACAGGTATTTTTGTGTAATGGTTCTTTGGGAATGTCCAATAAACAGTGCATTGCTAAACAACTTGTCATTGTGTTCACTTATGAATTGTTCCATATCTCTAAAATAATAAAAGTATCTTTTCATAATGAATGAGTGGTTTCCTTAAGCCAGGTAGACCTTTTGGATGTGAGGCTTACTTGAAGATGAGGCCATTCCTTTCTGTCGTTCTTTGCACATGATGTCATTTTTCTGCGTCAGGCCATTGTAACGACCAGTGGCTTTCTGTCGTTCTTTGCACGTGATGTCATTTTTCTGCGTCAGGCCATCGTAACGACCAGCGGCTTTCTGTCGTTCTTTGCACGTGATGTCATTTTTCTGCGTCAGGCCATCGTAACGACCAGCGGCTTTCTGTCGTTCTTTGCACGTGATGTCATTTTTCTGCGTCAGGCCATCGTAACGACCAGCGGCTTTCTGACGTTCTTTGCACGTGATGTCATTTTTCTGCGTCAGGCCATCGTAACGACCAGCGGCAGTGTCGGGCACATAATCACATTCAACCTTCTGATAGTGCAGCCTTCAATTAAGAGCAAAGACTGGTCACTGTAGGACAATTTTAACAAAAACTAGATCTCAGTCAGTGTGAAATGATCTGTGAAACTATATCTATTTATAAAATGTTTGCACTTTATGTAATAAGTATGGGGAAAAATTAGTCCTGCAGTGTGTACTGTTCCTGTGCCATGGTGGTGCAGTGGGAGACACTGTAGCCTCACATCTCTAGCACAGGGGGCTAAAATCCTCTCTCTATTTCATGCGTCATGTTTGCATGTTCTCCCTGCATAGTCATTATGGGTCCTGTAGACATCCCATTCAGAGCGCCCCCTGCTGTCCAGGAAAAGCTCTAGGACCCTATCCAGAAAAATGAGAAGTTAATTTTGGCTGCTTGCTTTGCTATGTAGGGCATGTTATTTTCATTGTTATAAGGGTTCAGTAATTGGATGTTGTTGCCCCAGAAACTCCCGGACACAATAGAAACTATTTAGTCTATAATTACTATAGTGACTAATTAAGCTGACGTAAATCGATGATACGTAAGCAGTCCACCTTCCAACCACTTATCCTAAGCAGGGCCTCCCAGGCACGGGATCATATGTACAGGCTGCTGGACTTCATTGCTTGTATGAACGGTCTGAGAATCCTATGTTTGGCCTTGGAGACCAGGCACATGGAGCCCTGATGGGTCTTTCGGAGATATTGGGGCACAGGCAACAGCTTCACCACATCTACAGTACCGTGCAAAAGTCTTTGGCCGTCAAAGAAAATGATGTGCAATGATCTTCAGGTTGGTGTAGAACTATAATATAAAAGCGTGCCGGCTTAATCATTTCAAAACCTTACAAAAAAAAGTTACAACAGTATTTGCAGCCACCATCCAAGACACCTATGAAATTTTTACTTGACTACTAACACACCTCCTATGGCTAACAGGAGAAACAACAGAAGAACAGAAGAAATTCTTGATCGTTTTGCATGTTAAATTGTTTTTTTTCTGACCAACTTATTACCCAGATAAATAGCACTAAACATTTTCTTGAGCAGCCCAAAACTTCCGCACAGTACAGTATATATTCCTACCATCTGGACACAGATCTTCAAATATTCCAGTGAGAATACGGGAGGGAAAATGGTTGAGGAGTGAGGAATTCTGCAAGTAATTTAGGCACCGACCTGGAAAAGAGGGGCGCCATCAGTAAGATGGACAGAGCTGATGGCATCTTAAAGGTTCACTACACCCACCACTGCCCCATCCCTGCCACCCTAAATGAGAGAACCACAGCTTCCAGGAAGATCCACTGACTAGATTTTGGACCCTACCTGTTCTACGAAGAGACTGACAGGTGAAATGGGAATTCTGGAAGACGTCAGAGACGACGACTGGAGACGTGTGGAGGGAGATCGAAAGGCAGTACTGGAAACACAGCCAGCCTGGTAGCAAACCCATAGGCTGCTCAGAGGGACACGGTGCCAGGCAGTGCGCCTCACTGTAATTATCCGACTGCTGCAGTGGAAAATTAAATTAGGGGGATTAAACTAACCTGGGAAGCGATGCGTCTGCAAGATCTGTTTGGCACTTGAGTTTCCTGGAGATGTTCCACAGAGACGATTCTGATGTTGTGGATACAGGGTCCTGAATGTATCTGCTGTTGCTATGCAGGGAATCTTAGTGGACAAGCTGAAGCTTTGTCTTACTTCTAGCACCCTCTGTTAATCCTTCATCTTCCAAGAACGTTTATGTATTGACGTCCTTTATTATAGACATGTGTTGTGAGAGCTCAGTGGAGCCTGGAGGATAACTCCATGAAGAGATGAAGATCAGCAATTAAATGTGTGTGTTGATTTATTGACAAAGGTTAAGGTCATCTAATAACATGTCAGTGTAAATTTACAGCCTATTTTAGCCTGGTCTTATGCATCCACTGAGATCCAACACAGAAAACAAGGCAGACAAATACAGAAGCTCATCCAGGAGGATCTTGGCAGAAGGAGCTTGCAATGCTGACAATGATTCTTTGTCCTTAGAGAGGAGAAGGGTTGAGTTATTCTAAATCTTGTAATGAGAATAGTACGTTTTCTTCAAACAGCCTGTTTTATTAGTGTTTTCTATTTCAGTATTGTTTTTGGGAGAAACCCCGAGATCAGTTCCAGCTCAACCAGTAAAGCCAACCAGTAAAGCACGTTGAAGGACGGACGGGCTCGTCGTTTTGTGATGCTAGGAGAGCATCCATCCCGTGCTCTGCCTTCACAGTCTTACATTCCCTCAAAGCTCAGAGAGGAATCTGATACAATGCTGTAGGTACGAATGATAGATCGAGTAAGGAAAGGAACCTGAAATCAAATCTTCTGCCAAAAGCAACATCAGTCCTAACAGAAGCCACAGAAAAACCACCAGGAAGAACACATTTAGGGTTGTTCAGATTTAAGAACATGTTCAGTCCCAGCAAAGGAGGGGAGCTGGTCTCTGGATCAAAGATAATTTAAGATATTCTTTATTCATCCCAGGGGGAAGCTCCTTAGTGCAGGTCCATCTTATTCATAACAGTTTATACTATTACTTTGCTGAGTAAATGGCTTCATCATGGTGTAAAATGGTTTCCAATAATAAATGCATGTTAAATTATACATTTCCTTTAACTGGAAGAGTATGACAGTAATTGCACCCCTCAGCAGGAGTAGCGGAGTGAAGATAGAAGGATTTGACAGCAGGAAATGAGCAAAGCCTTTGGGAAAGGGAAAAAAAGGAAAAAGGCGAATAATTTATACCATCTGGTGGTGTAATAATTTATAAAAAAAAAAAGTACAGTAAGATTACAAGCAAATTTCTCTTACATATCCAGCCCTTCCTGTCTCCAGCTACCCGATTCTGTTACTGTTCCTTTACCAGTGGTGCATGTCAGTTTCAATCTCCCCTTAGACCCGAGCAGGCAGGTCGGGAGTGGATCCCTGTGCAGACGCTCTCTTAGTGGCTCAGACGACGTCACGCCCGGTAGCTACAGGACCAGGACCGAGGAATGACCAGCTCCCAGTAGCTCCTCTGTCACACACACAGCCGAGAGAGGATCCGTCAGCAGGTTAGTGCCACAAACTAACATTTAGTCAATGCAGGTTTCAGTACCACAAAGGGGACATTTAACACCTTTCTCAGGTGGTGAAAAATGACTAGAAATATCAGTTATTGGTGCTGATGTCTTTCTGCGTGCTGGCATAAAGATAAAATTCATGTAGTTTTTCCTTGGTACTGAAGGCCTTTAGAAACCAGACTCTCTAAAACCCAAGTCCTCAGCTTCTCCGATACTGGTTTTAACCGCCATGTATAATCATTAAGCCAGGGTCCAGTTTTAGCTGTGAATCGTCTTTTTGTCCTTTTGCCTTGCATCGATTTTAAGGGCGGATCAGTATGTAATGGACATAAGCTGTGTCACTGGGAGCCCTTATCGACCTGCTGGCCCAGCAAATACAGCTACACATTTTGCTTTGTGTTAGACCATTTCCATTCGGCTAAATGTGTACTGCAGACAGGGGTGGAACTTAATTTTTTGCTACTAGTCAAACGGGTTAGATCAGCAAAATATTTACGCACATAGAAAAAGTTTTGCTAGCCCACAATGTGCAATGTAATCTTCAAGTATAAAAAGCAACCAAAGGAATCACGTGTGCAACAGCAGTAGCCGAACGCTGAATATGACTGATCAGGTGCTTCAAGTTGATTGGCTGACTGGGATGAGTCTGAAATTGGGATTGGCTAAGAAGACCCTGCATGTGTCATCACTTCAGTGAATTTTTAAACAGGCAGTGGTCTGGGCCTAGAGATGAATACACCATGTAATTTTGTACTCGCACTTCATATAAATTACTACCCTCAAGCGAATGGGCAGACTTCATTTCCAGGCTACAGAGCTTCTGAAACAGCACTTGGGCAGGTTATTGTACTGGGCAGGATGGCTGAGTGTCTGTGTGAACCTAGGGCCATTATAATGTGTCCCTGTCTCTTAACACTGCATTTTCACTTAGCTAATTAGCTACAACTGTTACCCAAGCAGTTGAGCACTCTGTGACTGTGACTCTTTATACTCAGTTAGTTGGTTGAAACAAAATCTTGGTCTGGATTTTTACTTTCTGGACCTCAAATCTCCACCTGCGCCATTCATATGCAGCTCTGGAAAAAGTTAAGAGACCACAGCAAAATTTCCAGTTTCACTCCTTTCTCAGTTTATGGCTATGTGCTTGTGAATAATATATCTTTTGCAAACTCCAGCCCGGCTTGTCCTTGCTTCTCATTGATGAAGCAGCGCAGTCCCCGCAGTGTACGTCACGTCACACCACTTAGGTTATCCTCGGTGATTCGTGAGCCACTGCCGAATAAGTTGATAGTCATCTCTGGCATTAGAAGCTGCCTCTGCCCTCTGCCTGGCTGGTTTCTGGTTGCTCCCAGTGTCTCCTGTTTCACCTTGCTCTTATGTACTGCTGTCTTAGAAACTTTGAGCCTGGAAGCAGCCTGCTGCTCAGTGTAGCCTTCTGCCATGCAGATTTTTTCCAGAGCTGTATGTGGGTATTTTACTAGAGCAGTGTAAGGTTAAGCATCCTGCTTGAACGGTACAAGAGCAGGTCCGCGCTGGGACGGCCCAGAGGGTCAGTGGGCAGATGGCGGTGAGCAGTACCTACCCCAGTGCGTGGGCAGTGTATCTGCGCATACCACTCGTGGCAGTACAGGCACACCTGCACCCCCTGGCCGATGAACAGGCAGGTCCACATGATGACGTTCCACACGGGGCCCTTACGCTTGTCGTTTAGGGTGAAGTTGAACACCACTGGAGGAGGAGGAAAGTTCTCAGTCAGCACACAGGGTCCCAGCAGTCTGGGTAGATACACGGTATCCTAGCTAGCGTTGCCTCTACGACAGATTCTGGATGAATTCATGGAAGGTTTCCAGAAAGATCACTGTGGTGTTACTGCATTTGTCCCATAACAAAAAAATCTGTATTTAACAACACATGCATTTTTATTTGATAAATATTCTTACATTTTTAAAACATGGTTATAGGATTAATCACAGTACAAGCAATTTGGTAATATTTTCAATATTTTCATATAAATTAATTTCATATGAAGGGTTTTATTCTAAGTTGTCCATTTAAGTCCTTTGTTGTTAAACTACCATGAATTGATGTCTTGACACAATTATGGTCCATTAGGCCCCCACAAATTGACTAGCGAGCTGCACGTGGCCAAACCCAGTATGTGTGGGCTTGTTAGTGGGCTGCATTTATTGATGAAAACAGCACTGGGAAGCCCAGCAGAAGAGTGAGGGGGTGCCTTACCTCCAATGACGGCAAAGAGGCAGAACATCACGGGATAGAAGAAGCCGAAGCAGAGGGTGAAGACGTACTCGTGCACCACCGCTGACAAGATGAACACGGAGAGCATGGCCGTGGTGCGGAATTTGCGCCTGGTCAGCTGGGAGAGGCAGGCCAATTAGATGGACAAATGAGCTTCAAAAAAAAAAAAGTGGCGGGCGGGATAATCGTGCATGTCAATCACACACTGCTCTAGACCAGTACCCATGGCTTACTTAACCGATTCCCAGAGGGACTCTTTGCTGCTCACATCATTACTATCGGAGAGGTCAGATGTTAATTAAATCAACTGGAAATCAATCCTTTTCTATTGAAAATACATGGGTTAAAAATATTCTCAGGAGTAAGGAGACAATGGTTAAGTAGTTTAAAGGTGAGCCAGCACAGTGTAGAAGCATTGCTGTCTGTCTTTACCAGTTAATATCAGATCAAAATATCCCAAATAGGTTCAGCAGCCAAGACTGAAGTGTAAAATCAAGCCAGAGTTTGAGCCAAAATTAATCATGTTAATTATTACTAATTATATAATATTGTTGGTGGCATATTGCTGTGTGTGGCATTTACCAGATATTACGTAACGGGGGATAAAGTGATGTGACTGATGAAACGGTGCCAGCGATGTACCCAGAGGAAATCCTGATAGCCATAGTAGTAAAGCCAGTCATGGACCACCACGTTCCACGTCCTGTAGTAGTTAGCAAAAGACGTGGAGTTCCACCAGTCCTAGAAACAAGAAACACACACACACACAGTGAACGAGAGGAGACACACTGACAGCAAACGAGAAGCAGACACACACACCGATAGCGAATGGGAAGAGACACACACACACACACACCGACAGTGAAAGATAGCAAACTGATTCCAGTGTCACAAGGACGGACTGGGGAACAAATAGCAAAGGCAGCCATTTTGGCTCTAACACAGCACTGGGAACATGCCGTGGGCTGGAACATAGTGTTCAGTCTCGCTCTGACGCTTCTCTCACTCTCCCCACCCCGATCCCTCACTGGCTTTGCAGAAAAAAAAAGACAAAGAAGCCTGATGTTTATCAGTAGCAATTAGTAACTTATTACAGGTGAGTGGATGGGCGTGTCATCTGACGGTCCCTGGGAATGTCCAGCCCCCCCCCGTGGTAATGAGCGCGCCCAAGAGTTTCCGGGGGAAGTAAAAGTTGTAGATTGGGGTAGGCAAAGTGTTGGGTGATCATTACTATTACTATTGCCTCCACCCAGGACGCCAACCCTGCAGCATAATAACCAAACAGGGACGGGACGGGACGGGGGCTGTCAGTGAACGGCAGTGAGGCGTACTCCCGGCCCTCAGGCTCTCTGCCCAGGCTTACCTCTCATGCACAATTAACGCGGTTACACAGTCTCACATGCCGCTGACTTTTGGGCTTTAAGAGTATAGAGGGGAATGTAATTCTCAGCCGAAAGGGGGCTGAAACTGAGTAGGGCCGGCCGGGAGAACGACGCTTCGGAGGACGCGGTTGGTCAGCAGGGGGCGCTGGTTCACCTTGTAGAACATGCGGTCGGCGAAGCGCAGCATCTCGGCGAAGGCGTTGAGCCAGCAGTGCAGGAAGGCGAAGAAAGCCAGCAGCAGGATCAGCATGCCTGTGGCCAGAAAGCTTTAGAGAGTCAGGGCGCAGACAGACACCAGCAATAAGGACGCAGAGACCCAATGGGGCAATGAACCAGGCTGATGATGATGATGATGATGAGCCCTTTATTGCAATTGCAGAGACCCTCTGAGACACAGCCATTACTGAGCCGCACACGCTAATCAGGACCAGCGGTGCAAAAAGGATAGAAAGTTTATTTTTTTAGGTCGGACTGTCGGCCCCACGATTTAATGTAAAAGTGCAAAATAAGAATACACAGGGGGCGCCGCGCTCGCGGTCACGTGGCCGCGCCGGTACCTGGCAGGGTGGCGTGGAACAGCGAGAGCACGAGCGTGCGCGTGCTGAGGGGGTGAGTGTTCTCGTTCATTAAGACGGGAATGCAGAGGCGCACGAGGACGAAGTAGAGGTAGAACAGGCTGCCCAAGATCTGTGCGGGGAAGAGAAGCGCTAACGCTTAAAGTATTCGCTGCATGCTCTCACTTTGAAAAGGACAGCAGACAGGAGCAGTTTTTTTTTTTTACCAAAGTCTGTGAGTTCGGAAACCACTGGGGTAAATAAACCCCATTTAATGTCACAGTGCAATGTTATTTAAAATAACTATCATTTGAGGTCAAGTATTTCGTTACTTTACACAAATGCATAAGTCTTACATTTACCCAGCATTGATTTTCTGGCGCTCATCAGTAGGAATATTGCTGCACATTACCGCAGGAGGGCGCCTACTTACATAAATTACCGCGAGAAAGTATTCGATATGATCTTTCTGCCTGACTGCCTGCTTTTAACACTGAATGCCACCAGATCAGCGATGAGTATTAGATCAAAAGGAAAGTATGCGAACAAATAACACAGCATGGATTATCCATTCTCAGAAAGCTCAGGGTTCTTTACACTATGCCACCAATGGGTGTATTTTTGTTTTGAGTGATCCTGTTGTGCTAAAACAGAGAATTGATGGATGATGGGCAGATCCCTCTATTAATTTTGTTAGATTGCTACAATACTTTACATCAGCAAATGGGTGCTAAATGCTTCTAAAGAACAATTGCTGTTTGCAATGGACCTTGAAAGTGGATATTGATATTAGTAGTAAAAATAGTTTTATCAGTTAGGAAAGTGTTATTGGACTGGGGAAACTGAGCAGTGTGCTAATAACTCCACTGTGATAGTTAGGGTCAAAGTAGGGTCAAAGATTTCCTGATGAAATCCAGGACTAGTTGGTTAAAACCAGGTTGCATATGATGGTTGGTATTCAAACAGGTGAAACAATTTGTCATTTTATTTGGAATACACTGTCATCCTTCATGCACAAAGATTTTATGTTTCATACTCATTCAGTATTCCACATATGATCAGTATGACATTCTGACCGTCATGCAGGCTACTCTATATGATTAATGCTAATTAGAGCACTATTTTGGCTCATGATGTGAAACATCATGTCTTACCTTAGCAAAAGCGACACCAACATAGTTCCACCTAATATATGGATTCCTGTTTTTGTGGAAAATATGATCCTTAGACACATCATGCAATAATGACTGTAAAAACCACACTACTAGTGCCCCTGCTAATAGCAGTAAGACTAATGATGATAATCATCACAATAAAAGCTAAAGACCTTTGAACACAATTAAACATTTGGAAAGTAGGACACAGATTAGCATTGATGAACCTTTGACACATCAGTGATGGTCTGTCAGTAACTACTGTAGGTACATTTGACCTTTTCCTGCTACACAGTACCGTGGTTGTGTATTCTGTAGCTCTCTCACCTGGGGTAGGACTCTCTGTAGATGAGGGTGGGGCAGAAGAGGAAGTACAGGTAACTGGAGAAGGTGGGGAGCCTGGGAACATCTCCTGAGGCGCAGGAATGCCAAATAAGTCAGAGTGTAAGGAGGAAGTGAGGCGGCTGAGTGAGGTAAGGTACTGTGCCCCGTCAGAGGTGTGAGTCCCACAGCAGTTTGTAGCGTGAGAGAGCAGGTGAAGGCAGTTCAGTGTCTCCTGGTGCCCCAGGAAAGTTGCAAACATTGGAACCAGAACCTCCATAAGCATCTAAAATTTTCAGTATTATTTAAACAGCAGACATGATACGGGTTAGGAGCACAGACCTGGAGCCACAACTGGTCTAATAAACCACAGAAATAATTTGTGGTAAAATTGTATGGCTCTTTGGGGAAAAAAGCATATAACAAAAGACAGATATAATAAATTGGATTACCGTCCTGTGGCTTGTGGTTCATAATTGTTGGAACATTTTCACGTATAAAGGAGTAGCTCTTCATCAGGAATCTCACCTGGGCATGGGGACAGAGTCGGTTGCTAAGATACAGTCAAGCTGAAAAGTCCTTCACGATCTTATGGCCAATGCATATCTAACTGTTATCTGTCATAGCTTATCCCGTCACAGTGACATAGAACCTACTCTATATGGTCTAAGAGCAATTCACCCAGAGCTCGTCCTTGAACCCTGGGAGGAACCTGAAGCTCAGATAAAACCTGCATTAACCCCAGGGGTGTGGCACCACAGCCGCCCCCCCCATAGCACCAGCCCAGTTGCATACTCTCAGGGAGTAGTTAGCCTTTCAGCACTATGCTAACTCATTAATTAGCATCCCCAACATTCCCGAGGCACCCAATGGTGTTATGCAAGACATCTTCTCTGCTTTAGTTATCTCTCCGTCCTCCTGCCCTTTGGAATACCTCTGAGAGAGTTTCTAAGCAGGCCCGCCTCATCCTTTCAAAGCTCTCTTTTTGTTGGGAGTCACCTAATCTTCACATACAGTATGTGACGCCCGTTTCTGAGCGAGCGAGAGAAAGCCAGGGGATTTGGGACATCAGAGGCGGCCATTTTGAGGACAGCGGGAGGGGGGGGGGGCTTAACTGCAGGGTGTTAGCTTAACTTTCCTGCCACAGTGGCTCTTCTGTAACCTCTCCTGTTGAGTTTAAATTAGCCTGTATTACTGATTTTAAATAGATTGCTTTTATTTATATTCTCCATGGACTATATAGTCTTTTTTATACATGGTTCTACTATTTTGAGGGGCTCAGTTAAGTGAAAAGTAATTGGACAATTGATTGATAAGCTGTTTAATGGCCAGGTGTGGGCTGTTCTCTTCTTATTTCATTAAGGTATGAATCATGATTATAATTATGTATAAAGGTGACTGTAATGCCTAAATGGCTCGTCTGATCTTTTCGTTGAACCCCTTGAATTAAAGCTAAAAGTCTACACTTCAGTCACGTCTTGATTGCTTCATTTCAAAGCTATAGAGATAGGCATAGAGAGCCTAAATTATGAAAAGTGTGTCATTGTCCAGATACTTATGGACCTAAGTATATCTGTGACCGCATGCCCACATACCTGCTCCAGGATTATAATGAATCGGGAAGCAGGAGGCAGCTGGTGGTGTATCACCACATAGACAGGGAACACCCCCAGGATGCAGCCCTGCGCCGCAGCCAGAGCCAGACCACAGCCCACAGTGAGCACCCTCCTGGGAGTGCCAGCGCCGCGGTAACGGCCGCCCCACAGGGTAAGCGCGTGGTACGGCCCGGCCAGCGTGTAGCTGAACATGATCATCCAGGCCCAGAGCACAGTGGACAGTTTGCCGAAGGCGTAGAACAGGAGGTCGAAATCCAGAACGAGCCTGGAGAAATAAAACCAGGGCTGTCATCGCACGTCTGGCTACTTTAGGTCATGTATAGACAGACATGACTGACTTGCATAGGTAAATCAAATGATAGGAGGAATGAGACCTTGGGTCCCGATAGTGGGCGGGATTACCGTGCACTGCCAATCACCACCTGTAAGAGCTACTAGAGTAACAGCAGTTCCAGAGCTGCTTTGCTCATCAATATCTAGATGATTCACTTTCTGTTTCAGCCACATTCCTGTCACCCTATGCCAATCCCACCCATACACACACAAACGTCAGTGAGGGTTCCAAACACACCTTCCCTGGTCGATGTAATCCACCGCCAAGGTGCTGATGACGAGGAGCAGTAGGGCAGCGATGAACATGTGGTAGAGGGTCCGGATGTGATTGATCTCAAACAGCTCACTGCAGGCAGGAAAGACTGCTCAGGTCCCACACTGCTTTGCACACAACTGTCAGACATCCCCGTTTGAATTTCACATGCGCTTTGCGAGTTGTGTGTTGGAGTAATGTCACACTCTGAGGGGATCCAAAACATCAGTGGTGATATCTTCGAAATGTGGATTTAATTTGACATAATTCAACTTGCGTCTCTGTATTGGGTGAGCAGAAAGAAGGTGGATGGGTGGATAATTAAGGAAAGCAGTTTTTTAGAAAAGTAACTCACTAAATGAGAAATGAAGACCCACCACCCATCCATCTTCTAACCCCTCATCCTGGGCAGGATGATAGGGGGCCTGGACCAGACTAGGTGGGATGCTAGTCTATCAAAGGGCAAGCAAACACTCCAAGGACAACTTAGAGGCACCAATCAGCCTAACTTCACTTCTTTGGACAACAGGAGGAAACCATAGAACCTGGAGGGAACTCACACAACATGGAAGAACATGCAAACTCCACACACACACACACACACAGGACATGAGGGAATCTAACCCCCAACCCTGGAGATGTGAGGTAACAGTGCTAATGCTGAGCCATTGTACCACCCCTAACAAACAAACAAACAAACTGAAGTTTCAGTTCATTTCATTAAATTATCAACAATGCAGACGACACCAATTTCCATGATTGGGAAGGAGAATTCCGCCCCTAACTTACTCGAGGATTGACCGCCGTTCCATGAATACTTTCCCATGCTCCATCCTAAGGTTTCTGTAACAGAACAGAATGCAAACAGCCAGCACCACTGTACTCCTAAGTGATAACAATAGGTGTCCTTCACACATAAGCGTACATGTGGACAGCTGAGGTCACAGTCTAGGGATATACTGGATCCCCATTATGCTGTGTGTTGTGGCCAGTATCTGAGCTGCTGCCTGGAGCTGTAGTGTGGCTGTAGTATGTAGGAGCACATACTTCCCAGTCCTGCTGACATCGATGGTGCTGGAGAGTACGTGGCTCCTGCGAGAGAAGGATTCCACTGACTCCTTCATGGCCCTGTCCAGGAGGTCACTGAGCTGGCCCTGCATGTTCTCCAAGAGGTCGGCCTTGACAGCCTGCGTGTGACAGCGGTGAGACACTCTCAGAGGCTGAGCGGCGGATTTCACGGGGCCGGCTTTACGGATACCAGCCATGTGCCTTTCCGGTGTCCCTGCCAGCGAAACTGGCCCTTAGACTTTCTGCCTGGGAGGGCCGCACTGCATGCTGGCTTTTGCTCAAAATAACTTCTGAATTAACAGTTTGGTTGGGCTGTTGAAATAAGATCAAGATCTAGACATTTCACCGACCAATGGGTCCTAGATACAGATCCTTCCAGAAGAGTCATAGGCAGCTTTCTGTGAGTAAAAGTAATAATTCTCACCTCTATATGTCGCTTCCATTGTATCAAGTCATGTGCTTCAAGGTCTGTCTGCTCCTCCTCTGCACAGACACATGCATACAAAATCATCATACATGTTATAATCCACAAGCTCATCCATAACAACATACATGTTGTGATTCACAAGATCATCCATGTCATTACATATGTGGTAATCGACAAGCTCATCCATGATATCTTGCTTGTGTTAATCAGCAAGATCATGCACACTGAAGTCATTCTAGGGACTTTGGAGGCCCAAGGCAGATAAACTCCATGGGGGCCTCTAACGCACAATTCCCCCGACAGGGAAAAATGTATAACCA
This sequence comes from Petrocephalus sullivani, assembly GCA_026780845.1. Taxonomy (NCBI): domain Eukaryota; kingdom Metazoa; phylum Chordata; class Actinopteri; order Osteoglossiformes; family Mormyridae; genus Petrocephalus; species Petrocephalus sullivani. Next base: position 2,343,156 of record JAODKM010000118.1, on the reverse strand, counting down.
TTATTTATAACTATTATTTTTTGTAAATGATTAATAATATCAACATGGAGAATTTAATAAACATACTCCAGGTCCTTTATTTTCACTTTTGTGAAAAACAAATAATAATCAGTTTTGTCCCTGCGATGTACTGTGTGATCGACCGGCCTCGGGGACCCCTTCCCAACCTCAGGGCCCCCTTCCCGACCTCAGGGCCCCCTTCCCGACCTGAGAGCCCCAGGCAATTGCCTCATTTGCCTGTCCCATTGCTTAGAGGGTGACACACGAGTGCACTATCTCACTCCCACAAAATATTCCTGTACTGTCCCGACCCCATGAAAAATAACTTTTAAAATCCTGTACCGCCCAGTCCCAAAAAGAAGGACCCCTGTCCCATCCCGTCCCGTTATTTTTGTTCTTTTGCTACTAAAAAACACTGTCAATACTGTGCTATTTCTAATGATGGCCACCTGTTAGGCTATATAATTGGATGACCATGCAGTAATGGATCACACAGCGCTTACATTACTTGAACTTAAACCCAAACATTACACTTATGCCTAATGTCGTATTTTACATGTAACAAATTATTTTTACAGTGCCATAGAAGTCCTATAGAGCAGGGGTGTCAAACTCCAGTCCTGGAGGGCCGGTGTCCTGTACGTGTAGTTTAATTCTTTCCCTGGTCCACCACAAATGATTGAGCTGAAGAGCTGTGTGGTAATTAGCACAAGTAGCTGCTAGGAGTTGAATCAGGCCTGTTAAATGAGGGTAAACCCAAAAATGTGCAGGGCACCGGCCCTCCAGGACTGGGGTTTGACACCCCTGCTATAGAGAGAGAGGTAACGGCCATATGCTGATACAGCGCGTTGCCGCACACCACCACATGACAAACCACCTCAGGGATGGGAACCTGGGTGCAGCCATGCAGTGGGTGACACCTCAGCACCACACCTCAGGGATGGGAACCTGGGTGCAGCCATGCAGTGGGTGACACCTCAGCACCACACTCTTCTGATGGAGCTGAACAGTTTTTTCTGGGGCTGGAGTGCCAGTCCTGCCACCAGCCGCCAAATTCTCCCTGCAGTTGGATGTAGGTTAACATCATCCCCAAATCCTACACTATTAATACGTTGACAAAAAACTGTGTAGGACAACAGTAAGAAACAATGTTAAAAAATGAGGGGCCAGGACAGTTTGTCATTTCCACTCTTCCCCGCAACACAAACAAACAGCTCTGGGCCTGTGAACAATATGTAAAAATGAAGAAAGTTGATGAAACTGATAAATTGCTGAAGTTTGTGATTCTGATAAAATTATTGTAACTCATTCTTTGGAAATTCATGTTTTTCTGTTTTAAACAAAATTAAGTGTAAAGAATGTAGCCTCAAGGTCCCCCTGACAAATGCATGTATCAATTTCCAAAACTTTGAGAATATTGCCATGAAACTGACACTAGGATAGATGCCACCTGTCTAAGAACTTGCTAACACTTTTACAATAGTATATATGTTGCTGTGCAGGGACAAGAGAGTGTCTACATGTTCTGAATTGGTACACCTCTCCTCCATAAGTCTCCCAGCAATGCTAAAACTCCTCTCTGACCGGGTGCCATTTGACTATGACTTTGCACGTATTGCTCTACTCTTAAAAATTTAAATTTAAAAACTCTTTAAAATTACAGACTTGCCCAGTAGCTCCATAAAAGTGATGCAGGTATAATGTACTATGACTTTACGTTTTGCCCAATAGCTCAGTAAAAGTGATGCAGGTATCATGCACTACGATGTTACATTTTGCCCAATAGTTCCGTAAAAGCGATGCAGGTATCATGCACTACGATGTTACATTTTGCCCAATAGTTCCGTAAAAGCAACGCAGGTATCATGCACTACGACTTTACGTTGCGACGCTGTTTTCTCCCATTCCGTGTTTTTACTGACTGGCACTTGTCCATTACCCACTCGTCACGCGCTAGTCAGGTGACTGCTTCCATCAATCATAGATATTTATCATGGCCATTTCGATTTTATATATTCTCTTTTAGACAGGAGAAGATTTTAAAAAATGACTACTCGGTCAATTGTAAAAATAGATAAAATTACTATTCATCTTAGAACTGCAAATATATAATCTATAAATATATTATGATTCCAAGTCCATATATTATTATATATTATTCCTGTCCCATCCAAAAAAAACTCCCATCCCATCGGGAATCCCATGACGCACAGGATTACTGAAAAAGCTACTGTCGCTATGGCTCTGCATCCATGTGATCATCCACAAGATCATCCATGACATGATACATATTGTGATCCACAAGGTCATCCATGACATCACACATAGGGGTATATACAAGATTAACTGCAGTGTCGTAAAAGCGCCCACATCATCATAATCCATAAAATCAAGGAGAAACGCGTACAAACCATAGAGAAAGGGATTCAATTTTTATGTCCACTCAGCCACTCGTCTGACACGCACTCCTTTCAGTGACAGTGCCACACGTCTGACACGCACTCCTTTCAGTGACAGTGTCACAGGTCTGACACACACTCCTTTCAGAGACAGTGCCACTGATCTGACACGCACTCCTTTCAGCGACAGTGCCACTGGTCTGACACGCACTCCTTTCAGAGACAGTGCCACTGGTCTGACACACACTCCTTTCAGAGACAGTGCCGCACGTCTGACACACACTCCTTTCAGAGACAGTACCACTGGTCTGACACGCACTCCTTTCAGAGACAGTGCCACTGGTCTGACACACACTCCTTTCAGAGACAGTACCACTGGTCTGACACGCACTCCTTTCAGAGACAGTGCCACTGGTCTG
>JAODKM010000118.1:2319461-2334643 GCA_026780845.1 Petrocephalus sullivani | reverse complement strand
GCGGGGTGGCGAGGGGGGTGGGACGGGGTGTGTGGGGGGGTGTGGCGTGGGTGGAGAGGGGATTGTGGGGTCTGCCGATGTGAAGCAAATAAGCAGCATGCGGAATTATGGGAAAATTCTGGAACTAATGGGTGCCTGTGGGTAGAGAGACAGAGAGAGAGAGAGAAATGCCCGTCACACTCTAACACCATGATATGTGTACCCCCCCCGACACCCACACTTCCTGCTTCTGCACATTAAACCCGGCAGCCTAAACCCAGCGGACGGGTGACCCTGCTCACCTGCTCCGCGGCATTAGCTGGCGGCGGTCTCCTGCTGGACGACGTACAGCTTGGCCGGGTCCTCGGCTTCGATCCCGCAGGGCACCTCGCTTCTGCATACCGGACACGCGCTTAGAGGGCCCCCTAAGGGGGGCCTTCAACGCCGCTGACTGACAGCGACAGTGCTGAGAGCTTTGGCAGCTCCGTCTGCCTTCATTATCGGCATTAAAATGTATTACAATTACTCTCATCATCAGTCTCCAGCCTCTGGCTACACTCCGGAGAAACGTGAGGCCTACAGACTGTGGAGTTACCATATTACAAAATTATAACTGCGGTTTTGGAAAGGTGAACACGTGGGGACTGACTCACCTGTTGTCATTGATATCTGTGGTGTTTCCTGTCACAAAAAGAGACCAAAGTGAGGGGTGCCCCTACATTCCTCACCCGGCAGGGCGAAGGAACCTAACTGCCAACACTGTGGTTACATGGAGCTGTTAAAGGGCCAGTTCACCCCAAACTGAAAAAGATGTGTTTCAGAGGGGCTTTAGGGCTATCTATCCATCTAGGTCATTCTGCTGGGAATTGCCTAGTTTTGGAGATATCGGCCATAGAAATTTATGGCTTCTCTCGAATATAAGGGGAGTGAACGGCATTCTTTCTGTGGCATCAGGAAAATACACTGGTAAAATCTGACAGCGATGTCTCTTACCAGAAAACATGACCAGGTTATTGGAGATGTTCCACAGACTCTGTAGTGAGCAGTCACATGCATTTCTTCTACCAAACTCATATTGCTGCGCAGCAGATACCAGCATCATCACCGTGGCGATATCTGCTGTGCAGTGATGCGATTGGCACGTGAAAAAAGGCAATTCCCAGCAGAACAACCTAGATGGATAGATAGCCCTAAAGCCCCTCGAAAACAAATCTTTTTTTCAGTTTTGGGGTGAACTGCCCCTTTAACCCGTCAAAAAGACAGAGTACAAACCTGTATGCCGCTTTCCCCTCTCGCCTGCACCAAAGACCCGAAGCCATTAGTATCCAATGTCTGTTTCTGTCTCCAAGCACTTTTAGATGAAAACTTAAATGCACCTATTAACCAACCAATCAATCACTCCATGAACTGGCTCACACCTCTGCACTAAAGCTGTGGGAATTTATTATAATATGCAACCTGGGCCAAGCTCCACACCTCCCTGCGATCTTGTACAGGACAAGCGGCTGGAATATTAATGGATTATTGCGATTACTATTTCTGCCGATGATGTTAGTCTTGTCGTATTTATTGCATGCCCTACCCCCTACAAAGTGGAGGGAGGGGGAGCACAGGGAACACACCCATCCTACCCCCTGCTGGACCAACAGGAGCAGCACTCCATTCCCTGCCGCCCTCCTATACTGCTCTAATTACGGGGTCAGTTCTAATGTGACACAGCCCATGCTGATGGGGGTGTGTGCAGGGGGGGGGCTTTCATTACTCTGCTACTCTGTCAAAGTAATATTCATATTTATTATAGATTTTGCATATACCTGGGGGTGAAGCCATGTAATAACTTGAATGCATGTGCCATCCTTTTCCAGTTAAAATAATTATAAAAAAAGAATATACATATACCTATATATAAATATATACAGCACATACCTATGTAGAACTTGTATGTACAATATACCAGTGTTTCCCAGCCCAGTTCTTGGGGACCCCCGGACAGTCCAGGGAGGGAGCAAAAACCTAGACTAGTCTGGGGTCCCTGAAGACAGAGTTGTGAAACGCTGCAATATGCAATTATAAATATACCACTGGCTGTAATCTATACATCTATAAATATTTGCACAGTATAGAAGGTGAGAGCATTAAGCACTCCGTGGCAGTGCAGGCCGCTACAGCGAGGGTGCGGCTACATCGTGGCATAGCCGTGCCGGCACACTGCTGACGGAGACTCACCGTTGTCCACATTGAGCTGGTAGGAGTTCATAGCCTCTGTGGTGCTCAGCACGGGGCGGCTCACCTCCACCGGCAGGGTGGGCAGGCGGGGAGCGGAGACAGTGTCCCTGCAAGGACAGCCGGGTCCAGCATTCACCAAGGCCGAGTTGCCGTCATCACACGATAATCATGTGAGGAATGCATTTACGGTAACACTGCTATTTATATCACGCAGTCTCTGCCTTGTTATATCAGCAAGCCCAGCATGGGTCTGAAACCTGCGCCTTCAGGTTAGCTCTGTGACTCACATGGTGCTGTGTGCCGGGGCAGGGCTGCTCTGGGGGGCTGTGGACTGGGTGTGGCCCTGGAAGAGCACGTTGCTGAAGGTGATGGGATGGTCACTGCTGCGCGTGAACACCGGGTTGGTCGGGGAGCAGGCAGGATAGTGCCCGGGGCGGATGGGTTTGGCTGGGGAGCGGTAGGAAAGTGTCAAACACAGCGACCGCACATGGGCAAAGCCCCCCCCCCAAAAAACAACATTAAATGAGAGCTGGCAACTTGAGTAGTTATATGGTGAGGAAATGGTTAACCACATGGTGATGTCTGTTACCTGAACATATAAGTGCACCAGGAAAGGGTGGGCTAGTTATGTTAATACCAACTCTCTGGTTAAGCTTCACAAGGTCAAGTAGGTGCACCAGGGATGGGTGGGCTAGTTATGTTAGTACCAACTCTCTGGTTAATCTTCACAAGGTCAAGTAGGTGCACCAGGAATGGGTGGGCTAGTTATGTTAGTACCAACTCTCTGGTTAATCTTCACAAGGTCAAGTAGGTGCACCAGGAATGGGTGGGCTAGTGATGTTAGTGCTGCCTGTGCAGTATGAAGTGGTTAGCCAGTGCCATGGGCGTGAGCTTTGTGGTGGCCCTCAGGGTCACGCACCGATCTGCACGTTGGGCCGCCGCAGCGGGTGCTTGGCCCGCATGACGTCCTTGATGCGCTCCACCTCCTGTTGGTAGCGACGCCGGTCCTTCATGGCGCCCTCCTTGGCCTCCTTCAGTGCACCCTCCAGGGCCTTAACCCTCTCAGCCGTAGACCGAAGACGTTTTTCCAGTTTAGGAAGCTCACAACGCAGATCTGCATTGTCACGTACCAGCTGCGGAGAGCGGGCCGAGCGGGAGGAGGGTTAGCGACGTGGAACGCGCTCCGAGTCACGAGGACGCACTACGGCAAGAAGAGGAGAGGGAGTGTGTAACACCCCCCCCCCCAGTCGGTGTCCCGGCCCAGCCACCTCCAGGGAGAAAGCAAGGGCAGCCCAGCAGACACTGTGACTGGTCCCGGGCCGACACTAATGCACCTTCACTTGCCAGCTCGTCTGCAGCCTGATAGCCGCCGTATCAAATTTCCTGCTGCAGCTGCAATCCGGAGCGATCGATATCAAATTAAATTTTGCTGAGTTTTAAGAATCAGATCAGTTCTTAAGGAGAAGAGAAAAACATGAAAAGCAAGTTAGAAATCAACAAGAGTGACTGAGGAGTGAGAAAGGCGCACGCCAAAACAAACAGCATGAAGACAGACGTGACCAACAGCCTCACCTGCAGGGGGCAGTCTCCAGAAACAAGAAACAGCACTGAGACAGAGGGCACGTCACTGACAGCACTGGGAGTTAAAATATTAATGAAAATGAGAGCAAACAGGCACCTCCCAGTGGAAGATCAGGCACTGGAACATGCAGAGGAAATAGGACCTATTTGGTTGTTTGCATTTTGCACAAATTAAATGAGGAAGGTACCGTCTCTTACTCCATTCAGTAATACTCATATTATTTTCCTCGACACACATACACAGCCAACTAAATGTGCAGCTGCTGGTCAGGAAGGAATGCATGCTCAACACAGTGGGTGTATCTACACCCACTTCCACTGCACCAGGCGTGCTCATCAGCTCAGCAGCAGGTGGTGCGGTTTTTAGTGAGGCTAAACCCGGCAGAGTTGGGATTCGGCTGACTCTTCAAAAATAAAGCTCTTCTTTGACGGGCAGGGTTAAAGGTACCTGGGCAGGTGAAAGGCTGGACAGCAGAAGACCGGAAACTGAAGCCCCCCCATCCCCCCCCATGACCATACACTGACCTGTTTGTGAACCTTTGTAAGCTGGTCCAAGTTGTTCTCAAGAAAGGAAATCTTCTGCTTCTGGGTGGTAGACCCCCCACTATCATCAGGCTCCATCTCTGAACTCTGATGGGACAAGTGGAAACCGGAATTACAAAGCTGAACAGGACTGGGGGGGGGAGCTGGGCCCCAGATGGCCATTTGTTTGCTGAAAATATATTTTCCAGAAGTTTAACTCTGGAACCTCTATTCCTCATAAGAACCAACTAATTGTTTTCCTCTTTTCTTCCAAAGCACCTTGCAGCAGCACAGTCATAAATAAAAGTGGACTGATGGCCCCTCGGACTCACTCTTTTGACTCGAGTCGTGAGGTCTTGAACAAAAAGCTTGCGCAGGTTGTGGAGGGTCTGGAGTTCACGGGCCTGAGTGACAGAAAGAGCGATCAGAGCAGAAGGATGAGAGAAAGAAGGAGGGAGAGTGAGAAGGAGAGAAAAGGAAAGGGAGATGAGGAAGGAGAAAGGAAGAGGAAGGAGGGAGAGGAAGAAAGAAAGAGGAAGAAAGAAGAGGGGAGAGAAAGAAAATGGAGGATAGGATGAGAAAAGGAGGGAATGAGATGAGCAAGGAGAGAAATTGGGAGTGTGGGAGTGAGGGAGTGAAAAAGGCAGAACAAAGGATAGAAGAAGAGAGTAGGAGGTAGAGTGACATCAGCATAACTCACCACTGTCTCCTCGAGCCCTTTAAGATCCTGCCTGGATTGTTCATGGCGCTCGTGAAGAAATCTGACAATGCAGAAAGAGGGAGGAAAAAGCATTTCATATTCACATTTTATAGGTGTTTTTATTGGCACTAATTGAGGCTCAGTGACAGTATTAAGCTCAGGATCAGTGCTGAGGCTCAGTGACAATATTAAGCTCAGGATCAGTGCTGAGGCTCAGTGACAGTATTAATCTCAGGGTCAGTGCTGAGGCACAGTAACAGTAATAAGCTCAGGGTCAGTGCTGAGGCTCAGTGGTAGTATTAAGGTCAGGGTCAGTGCTGAGGCTCAGTAACATTATTAAGCTCAGGATCAGTGCTGAGGCTCAGTGACAGTACTAAGCTCGGGATCAGTGCTGAGGCTCAGAAACAGTATTATGCTCAGGGTCAGTGCTGAGACACAGTAACAGTATTAGGCTCAGGGTCAGTGCTGAGGCTCAGTGGTAGTATTAAGCTCAGGGTCATTGCTGAGGCTCAGTGACAGTACTAAGCTCGGGATCAGTGCTGAGGCTCAGTAACAGTATTATGCTCAGGGTCAGTGCTGAGACACAGTAACAGTATTAGGCTCAAGGTCAGTGCTGAGGCTCAGTGGTAGTATTAAGTTCAGGGTCAGTGCTGAGGCTCAGTAACAGTATTAAGCTCAGGGTCAGTGTTGAGGCTCTATAACAGTATTAAGTTCAGAGTCAGTGCTGAGGCTCAGTAACATTATTAAGCTCATGATCAGTGCTGAGGCTCAGTGACGGTACTAAGCTCGGGATCAGTGCTGAGGCTCAGTGACAGTATTAAACTCAGGGTCAGTGCTGAGGCTCAGTAACAGTATTAAGCTCAGGATCAGTGCTGAGGCTCATTGACAGTATTAAGCTCAGGGTCAGTGCTGAGGTGCAGTAGCAGTCTTAAGATCAAGATCAGTGCTAAGACTCAGTGGCAGTATTAAGCTTAGGGTCAGTGTTCAGGTTCAGTAAAAGTATTAATCTCAGTGGCAGCGTTCAGGCTCACGTCAGCTCCTCCAGCTGCACGCTCTTGTGCTGTTCCCGGCTCTTCAGCCTGTCAAATTCGGCACGCAGCTGTTCAAGCTCCAGCTGCAGCTTCTGGTTGCGGCTGCAGGAAATACATGACGTCAAGGGTGAGTGTGGGGTCGGCAGAGGGCACTTCACATCCAGGAAGGTGAAGTTACACACCCATCAAAAAACTGGCATTATTAAAAGACAGAGAGCTTTCACTTTATTCCCAGTTTGAAGAAAAGTTATTTTTAAATGGTTGGCAGACTGTTGAGAGGCATAAATGTTTAAGTTTTAATGTATGAAGGGGCTCTGAATCTCAGTGAGGTGCTGCCATGGTTAGGGTGACTCTTCCAGTATTTCTCCAGTAAAAACTGTAATATAATTAAGCTCTGATTTGCACATATAGTTTAAATGTTTAAACATTTGCATCCCAAGCCTGGTGCATAACAGCATAGGGCGGCTGAGGGAGGGGTCGCCGTGGAGACACTGGTGGCTGAGGGAGGGGTCGCCATGGAGACACTGACTCGGTGAGGTCGTCGATGATCTTCTGCTTCTCATTGATCTCGTCCCGCAGGCGTCCCAGCTGCTTGTGGTGCGATTCGCGGTGCGACTCCATCTGAGGCACAGCAGAGGGAGGTGGTTTGGTACACAGAGCATCTATTCCAGGGGGCACTCCCCGAGCGTCACCATGGTTACCTTGACATCAGCAGACTCCTCCACAGATCTCTCGTTCTCCTTCAGCATCACGTCCTGCACAGTCTCTGAAAAAAGCACATCAAAGGGACCTTCGGTGAGGACATCTCTCAGCTCTGGCTCTGTCTCACAAACATCTCGCAGCTAAACACCCACGACAGCTTAAAGGAAACTAGGATTAGCTTTCGTGGTAAATGCATTAGTGTGTTCAGGTACATAATGCGAACGCGACGGACCCAAGGACATTGGGAATATGTCTGTCATATTAATTTACATAGGCTGTCAATCAGTCCAGTACCCTTCCTTAGCCCCATGCTTGCATAGACTTCAGATTAAAGGAACCCTAATGGGACAAGTGGCTATTAATAAATGTATAGATAGATGGATGGATGGATGAATAGAAATCCTGAAAGATTCTTCCTCCCTGCATCCACCCAGTAACCACTAACTCAGTACAGAGGGAAACACAGGGGAATCTGGACCCTATCCCAGGTAACTCAGGGCAGCAGTCCATCACTGGCCACACGCACATATGGTACAGTCAGTGATGGATGCCTTCACTGAGGGAGTGTGGTGCTGTGTGGGCCGGCCTCGCTCAGGCGTTACCCTGGGCCTGTAGCTTGGCCAGCTCCTCGCTAAGGCTGTCGTAGTTGTCCTCCAGCTGCCTCTTCTTCAGCTCCACATTCTGCATGTACTCCGTCAGCGAGCGGATCTTCGCCTCGTGCTGTAGCGGTGACATACATCTCAGGGACAGGTGGCCGCTCCGTCCCCAATTCGCACGCCACATGTGTCTGGCAGATCCTTTCACTTCAGAGCGGCCCACGTGAAGCTCACTGTGGTGGCCGCCTCGCATAGCCACCCGCCTCACGCACCATCTGCACCTCAGACTCGGCCAAAGTTCTCCGTCGGTGCCCTCCGTAAGCTTCCACGTACAAGCTGCTTCAGTCAAACCCATAGAAATTCGCAGACTGACCGATTCAACCCAGGCTTACTCATTATGACATTCCTCACAGACCAGCCTATTCAACCAATGCTAATTCACTATGACAATCCTCTCAGACTAACGCGTCTAACCCATAGTTACTTGCTAATACGATCAAACTATTTAGCCCATGCTAACTTGCTAACCCAAACAGATCAAGATATTTAAACAATGCTACTTCACCAAATTGTCCCTTAGTGGCACCTCTTCCTCTCTTTCCCTTCCTTCTTCCTGCTTTGCCCCTCTCTTTTTCTCTTACTTTCTCCTCTCCTTCTCCTTTTCCCTGCCACCCACGCCATCTGACGGCAGCCATGCTAAGTGGCTAATAGGCTCCGCCCCCCTGGTCAGCAGGGCTCACCTGTGAGATCAGCAGCTGACAGGAGGAGAGCTCCCGGCCGGTCTCCTCCATCTTGCGGTGGCACTCCAGCTGCAAGCTCTCCAGCTGCCGGCAGCGTTTCACCATGGACTTCACCTCCGACTTGATCTTGCTGATGTAGAGCCGGGCCACCGTGAACTCCTCCTCGATGGCACCGCTGATCTCCACGGGCTGGAGGGGAGGGCATGAATCAGACCTTGCACTTTTGTCCGGGTGTGACCGTCCACGTGCGATGTGTGTTGCGTGCGATGCACCCACCAGCTTGATCTCGCCGTTGCCCACGATGGTGCTGAACTCGCTGAGGTCACGCATGAGGCCGTTCAGCACCTCGGCGATACGCTTGCGCTGTTGCCCGCTCACCTCCTGCATGCGTGCCAGCTCCGACTCGATCGTCATCAGGTGGGACTGTGGGGGGGGACGAGGGGGGGAGGGGGGCGGGTTAACGAGCAGCCATGCAGAGGCCATGACAATTGTCAGCCTGCCCAGAATTCTATAAAAAACTCAGTGCTCACTAGACCCAGAGCCCGGAACGATGCACCAATGAAAAGCCATGGAGACGGAGCGGGCGTGTGGGTGCGGGGGGGTGTCAGCGGTACTGACCATTTTCTGGCCCAGCTCCTCGGCCAGCAGTTTATTCTGCAGACTCTTCTCTTCCACCTCCTGGCTCTTCTGGTCATAGTTGACTGCCAGCTCCTCCAGGGCCTGCAGCACCTCCTTCACCTCCGCCTTGGCGCAGTCGCTCTCCATCTGCAGGCGGCCCAGCTCCGTCTGGACCTTCTCGCTATCGCCGCGTGTGGAGGCCAGGAGCTGCGGGGGTGATGCACACACAGACACACACAGACACACACAGACACACACAGACACACGGTCAGTGCTCCGCTGACCTCATTTAGACTATAAAAAACTGCCGGCGATGCGTGAAATACTCCAGGTTCCTACCTCTTCTTGGTCCAGCATCTGCTCCTTCAGCTTCTCGATGAGCTGACTCTGCTGGTTGATCTCGTCGTCCTGCACACAGGTGAACACTCTGGGTCTCGACCAGCAAACATGAGGTGCACTTTCTGCCTGAACCCTGCTTCAAGCAGCTCGGCTTTACTAATGCAGATTAATGCATGCATGGCCCCCCGTGCACATCCAGGAGGAGCAGCTCTGTATGTATAGGGTACATCCTGTGCTTTGCAAAAAGAATTGAACAGATTACAAATGATACACTTATAGACTCTCAGAGTTAATTTCCAAGGTCATTAATCGTTTTAAGGCGGGGGGTCATGCTTTTGGAGAGCACTGCACGGTGCATGTGCGTTCCAGGTCCTCACTTTGTCATCCAGCTGCTTATAGAGCTTGCGGATCTCCTCTTCATACTTCTGGCGCTCCTCGGCGGAGATGCGGACCACGATGGAGGAGGTCCCGTTGTCCAGGGGAGGCTCCTCAGCCGGCTCCAGCTTCACAATCCCCGGGCTCAGTTGCTCCGTTTCTGGAACATCCTCGCCTAGAAATGAGAGATGCGAGAGGATGCGCTCAGTTCACTGAACAGCTCTATTGTAACTAACCCTGTGCTGTGTATCACTACCCAATGGGAAGCCAAGGAAACTACAGGAGGTGGGATAAGCTAGTCACTGATTGGCAGCACCTGGCCACAGTCCATAGCATTAAAACTGAAAATCAAGAAGAAAAAATTACAATTAGATCCTGCCAGTTTCTTAGACATTCTCCATAACTTTTGTATCAGATCCTCGATGCACGAATGGACCAAAGGACCTCACAAGCATAGCAAATCCTCAAAAAATGTGACTAGTGAGGTCATTTTTTCAGTCTTCACTACTAGGATTGGCACTGCAGCCCCCGGAAAAAACTTCACACTGTTCAGCTCCATCTGAGCAGTGTGGTGCTGAGGTATGGCCTGCTGCATGGCTGCCCCCAGGTCCCCATCCCTGTGGGGGAGTGCTGCACCGCGCTGTCTCAGCGTATGGCCCTTACCTTTCTTTCTCTCACACACTATTTTTATATATTATTTTTATTTCATATATTTTATAAAAATTTGTGAATGCGTAAAATCTAAAAATGCCAAAAGTCTTGTATTTGTGTCAGTTACTTATGGTTAAGGTTAGGGCTGGTAAGGGTTAGGGTGTCATAGTTACTTATGGTTAAGGTTAGGGCTGGGTAGGGGTTAGGGTGTCATAGTTGGGATCAGGGTTATGCCCATAGGAATGAATGGAGTGTCCCCATAAAGATGCATAAAGATACATGGTGCGTGTGTGTGTATAGCCGTGTGTGCATGTGTGTGTGTGTGTGTGTGTGTGTGCGTGGGTGTGTGTGTGCATGTGTGTGTGTGCGTGGGTGTGTGTGTGTGTGTGTGGGTGTGTGTGTGTGTGTGTGTGTGGTGAGTTCCCCAGCACCCACCATTGCGCCAGCGGTTCAGCTCAGCCTCCAGCTTCTGGATGGTCTCCTTCAGCGTCTTATTCTTCTCCTTCTCCTTCTCGAACTTCCTCTTCCACTGCTCAGCCGTCAGCTCCAGGTTCACGGAGGCGGTGTTCCTGATGGTCTTGGCGCTGGAAGGCGGGGTGCGGAAAGCAGAGCTTAAGATACGGGGCATTCGGGGGTCGTGTCGTGACCTCGGGGTTGAGGGAGCATGACCAGACGGAGATGGCGGCTGCCGCGAGCGGAGCGGAGGAGGGCGCGTTACCGCTGGCCGAACATGAGGGTGGACTTGGTCTCGGCGTCGTTGTAGCTGGACGGTGAGCAGCAGATGAACATGGTGGTGCGGCAGTTGCCGCCCAGAGAGTCCTGCAGGATCCGTGTCATCTTGCTGTCGCGGTACGGCACGTGGGATTTCTGCGCAGCGGAGAAGCCCGAAAACACTCAGATGAGGGCTTCCAGACTGACCGCTTTTTCCCGAAACGGATTAAAACTGTATTTGCCATTTGCACAAGCACAGACATACAAGTACATTGGACAAACACAACATTTTGACATTTTACGAAAGTAAGTTAAGACATTTTACAGTACCATGCTCACAGAAAGTTTTGGGACGCCTGCTTAATTCAGTAAAAACATAGCAGAATTTATAGGGTTCATAATAAAAAAAATACTTAATTCATTATATATATATCACATTAGAAACAACCGGAAGTTTTAAAGTAAAACACTCATTTCGATTACTAACAAGCTGAAACTCAAATTATAGTTCTTAATGGGCTGTTTTGACATAAAAAGTTAATTTGGGGGCAGAGTGAGGCTCAGCAGGTTAAGGTCTGTGCCAGTAACCGGAAGGTCGTCAGTTCAAGCCCAGTCTCGGCACATCTGTGGGCCCTTGAGCAAGCCCCTTAACCCCTAGCTCCCTGGGCGCCCCTCGAGGTTGCTGCCCTTCACGGCCAAGCTTGCTCTCACAGAGAAGACAATTTCCCCACGGGGATCAATAAAGATCTCAAAAAAAAAATTGATGAGCACCATTTTAATTAGCAAAACCTTTGCAATCATTTGTGATGCACCAATAAGGAAATTTCTGGCTGGTACTGACAGCCAATTATTTTGAAACGTGACACCGATATGATTCTATGGGAGGTCCTGCTTAGGTAAGTTTGAAGGGACACTCGAGCCAAATAAATTAAAAAATAAATAAATTACATTCCAAAATGTCAACTCTGACATAAAGCAACTAAAGCGACAGTTATTTTGTAACTCAGCACTTATATACCTATAATAGAGAGCTGATCACCAAGTGTGACAAACACCATCATTTTCAAGCAAGCGCCCCGAGACTTCCTGTGAGCACTGTATATTGATGAAGGGTTCCACAGCTCCTCCCCTGCAGAGACTAGAACCAGCAACCTTCAGGATAAGGGCCCATATGCTTAAGAATTACACCAACTGCTGCCCTTCTGAGGCACAAGCAAACCCATGTCTTCCACTTTGGCCCCGGCATGTAACAGCATGTCACCCCGAGCAGCTATCGGGGGGGTCGGTTGGCACCCGACTCACCGTCCCCTCAGCCAGCGCAGAGATGACGTTGCCCAGAGCGGACAGGGACTTGTTGATGTTTTTGGCTTCATCCAGGACAGCCCCCTCGGCACCCGTCTTACTGACCTGAAATGCAGGCACAGAGGGATGCAGAGGACACATTAAAGGCAGAGGCTTCACGGGGGGGGGGGGCATATTTATATAGGCATAGTATATACTGTGGTGCTGGAGACAGAGCAGACGGAGTAAAAATGTACATAAGGCCCATAACCCAGAATATATCTCTACATGTATCTAAAATATAAAATATCTCTTGACATACACTGGAATATTTCATTTCAGTATATTGTGAATGCGTTTTTGGAAGTTTTCCCTTCCATATCTTCCATATAGGAATGAGATGCAAGGCAGGCCTGCAGGGTGACCTTCAGGCCATGGGTACGAGTCACATGACTGCCCTTCAGGCCCTCATTGGTCACCAGGGTCCTTTGCGGGACTTGCCTTCTCACTGCCAGCCAGGTCGACCAGGTACAGCTTGCCGCTGAGCTTCTGCTCCGTCTCGATGTGCTCCTGCTTGATGTTGATGAGGAAGATGCTGTGACTGCGGGAGCTGTGCTCATTCATGTCTGTGCGAGGGGAGGAGGCGGATGGCCATCCATCAGTATGATTGGCTCTGCAGCCAGGAGTGAAAATGGCAGGATTGGAGGAGGGGTGGGAAGGGGGAGGGACTTACTGGTGACTGCCACATGTCGATTGGACTTCCCCTCATCAATCACGTCCATTACTTCCTCTGGGCTGGACACAAACCGCTCAGTACAGCCCTACAGAGAATGACAGGAATGACAGAAAGATGAAGCAAAAAACATTTAAGCAATATAATCAGAATCAAATTTACAATGATGAATATATAAACAAATGGATCCATTCATCCACCCTCCAAACACAATCCTGAGCAGGAGCACATAATGACCAGACTGACCTTAACAAAAGGAACCCTGTTCTTATCCTCGTGAACAGCCAGGTTGGTCTTGGTGACTGATAAAGAAGGAAACAGTATAACAGCCGCGTTACTTTGCACTTAAGCCATAAAGGCAGGCAGGAAGCAGCGATGGCCACAGGTGTTGCTCGTCAGGAATTAAAGGCTGCTTTGACTGATTTTATTAATCACATGTATGGGCCAGAGGTGGATGCTTCAGGTCCAGAAGGTAAAAATACAGAGTGCAATTTTGTTTCAACCTCTCAGTCAAATACTCTGTGATTCTTAGTTAACTGGTTGGCTGAAACAAAATCTTAATACTTTCTGGACCTGAATTATCCACCCCTGCTTGGGTCTCACTGAACCTGTCTGGTAACAAGGATGTCTGTGTTAGTCTCCTGCAGTCCAGTAATACCGCAGTTTCTATGCAGTTTGTATGGAATGGGCGCTCACCATCCAGAAGGTCACGGATTTTGTCCATGTAGATTTCAAAATAAGAGACCTAGAAAGATGACAGCAGACATAATATCAGGCTTACAAAGGACTGCTACTATCACAATTTCAGAATAAAAGGCAGTATTTGTAAAAAGAGGTCCCTACGAAATGTCATCATGACCACAACATCCAAGAACCCCATTGCTCAGAATTATACTAAACGTCTGTAGGCCAAATTAAGATGTTTAGGTCCAACATTTACTTAGACAAATGGTTTTAAGGATGCATCAGTATGTGTTGAGGGATAGACGACTTTGGAGGGTCCAAAAATCACATGGCTTAAGATGTTTAAGAGGATTCATGTTTAAGATCTGTGCCGGGTCCTAAGGTCTGCCAAGCAGAGTGAGCTGGGAGTCTCCCATGTCAAGGAGGCCTAACTCAGCCTGACCTGGTGTTTATTACTGCTAATCCGCACCTTAATGTGGAATTCCAGGTTTTCATCCATGGTAAAGATGTGATTGAAAATGTCCTCAGCAATGCGGGGAATGATTCCCATTTCATGCCTGTCATGCAGTTTTCCCTGGAAAAGAAAAACAAGACAGTGAAGGACAATATGAAACCGTTGCCATCCATTCATCCATCCATTCATCCACCCATCTATCACTTCCTTAACCACAACAACGGGTAGGAAAATAGTTTTACCAATCCAGTGTTATATGATGTACGATCATTAACGCTTTTAGGCATTTACCTCCATGGTGTGGGTCTTTCCTGAAGAAGTCTGTCCATAAGCAAAGATTGTGCCATTATATCCTCCCAGGACATCTGTACAAAACAGACAGCCAATGAAGTCCCAGAGAAATATGAAAGCCAACATCATAATGTGCGAACATGAGAACTGAGCTCAGTGTCTGTGTTCCCCAATATCCCCATCTCTCCATTTTCCTTCATTACCTGCCCTCCGCACACGTGTGACGAGAGCCTCACTCACCTTTGACAATCTGCTTGGCGCAGGTGTTGTATACTTGTTCCTGTGTGGTGTTGCCTGGAAACACCCGGTCAAACACATAGGGCTTGCCCTGTGAAACGCAAATAGGACGGTCGTTGTGCGTTACTGCCACAAACTGACAGCACTCAGTGTCGCCACCTGCTGACATATCTGTGCAGACGTGCTGGGTTTCCCAGCATCATTTTCCCAGCATCATTACAGCATCATTGCAGTCTGAATGATTACAGTAAGCGATATTGCTGAATGACAAAGAACCTACTCGTGAGTCACCATCGAGTCATGATTAGGTACTAAGATGTTAACTTTAGACACCGCATCACCAGAGACCGTAAAACAGTAGCCGGGGAAACGGCTGATTTCACAGTGACCTAATTTCAAGATGTCATGGGACATGTACAGGGGGAGTAAAAATAAAACAAGGCTTCCCCACGTTCCTGCCGAGACTCATTTTTCATATCCAGCTGAGCTTTCAGGGCAATGTTCAAAAGACGTCCTTTTTCCTGGAAAAACGTGAGGGACGCAAATGAGTCGAAGTATGAGGCTTCAGTGTGAGAGGTACAAGTCAGAGAGTTCAGATCGTTTTTGGGCAGGAGAACCTCACTGCTGCACGATTCTCTGCTTGCTCAGGGGCCAGCCTGCCTACCGAGCACGTCCCTGTCACTGCACCGACGGATTCGATCACCGAGAGTGGGAGGCATGGCTCTCATATA
>JAODKM010000118.1:2296813-2318567 GCA_026780845.1 Petrocephalus sullivani | reverse complement strand
AGGGGGGGGGGTTAATGGCCTTTTCTGCAGCAGCCCGGACTCCTGATTCAGTGAAGCATCCATCAGGCCCAGACAAGGAGACACTGCAGTTAAAATGCCCCCCCGCCCCGCCCCCCGCTGTTGCCATGCAGAAATTCATTAATTATCCCGTCTAGTCTTTCATGTGAGCTGCTCCTTTCATGCCCAGTGCCAGAGGTATCCGGTAAGTAACCGGCGGATGCTGCTCCAGACACTTATTATGAAATCGGTGCTGCCGGATGGCCTGAAATACCGGAACAAAAAACAGCTGCACTAGTGAGACACATACATCATAACTGTTTAGTTTTATGCCGGTGAAATTCGTTTCAATCTATTCAATGCCTTAAAAAAAAAGCATTCAATCAAATGACTCAAATAAAGAAGAGGCAAATAATTAATGAACCGCTTGGGCCGTTAAAGCTAAATCATCACTGATAAATCAGACAGAGGATCTTCTATTGATACTGAAATTCAGCGGATACGCTATCAGCTAGCAGCGGACTGTCTGGAATCAGGTGTCATGTGACTAATGCAGAGCAACATGGCTGCTGTCCATTGGCAGACGAGACCGCGGTGAGTGTGCGTGTGTCTGTGCAAGTATAAGAAGCCCCCCTTAGTCCCGCCCACCGCCCCTGTCAGCCTTCCAAGCCCAGGCAATCATTAGCAAGGGAATAGAAGAGGCTTGAGGGTAAAAGAGTGGTGAGGAAGGTGGGGGTTTGTGGGGGGGTGGCGAGGGAGGCAGACAAAGGGGAGGGGGAGACATAAGGAGGAGGACAGTGAGAGAGCGACTGCCGCATCCAAAGCGAGGAGGAGTTACATGCCAGTACCACAGCTAAGACCCCGCAGGCGGGTGGGGGAATATAAAGCTAGGGACCTGCCCCCCCCACACTGAGCTTCTGGACGTGATAAGTATTTCAATACAGGGGGAATGCTCCCCCTGATTCTGACCAGGAGCAGCAGATATAAGATTAACACCTGAAATCCTAAGTACATAGGAAGACTCCCATGGGGCGCCTGGCGGCCCACTTCCTGTCCACAGGGAGGCAGGAAGCAGCAGGGATGCCCAGGAAAAGGAAGTAAGCGAGCGGCCCGGGACAAAGGGGGCTCCATCCCGCCGCATTGCCAATACAGGACATCGCCGTAACGGGCAGCGCGCTCAAAGGGCTCATTAGCGAGCTGGAAAAGGGGCATTTGGATTAGGGATATTAGGAAATCCAAATATTACATAATCCTGCTTATATGTATGGATGGCAGCTTTCACTACCATATTACAGCCATGAGTCATTTCTAAACAATTCTGCCGATTCATTAGTTTATGGATTTGTAACAAGGCCCAGTGTGGCCCAGTTTTGCATATTTATTCGGGAAACAGAATAAAATAGTCTGATGTTAGCAGGTACTTGGCTGTTTCTCCATGTAGGACTTCAATAATACATGTGGGTTAGGGTTGGGTGTGTCCAACACTCACAACAGACAAAGAACTCTTCAATACTTAATGTCCACTTTTGCCTCTTCTGACATTTTTTTTTCAATTTTACTTCACTCTGCCAATCCATTTTAACCCCAGAAAGCCGTAATACGGGCTATCAAAAGGGTAATAACGAACTACATTCAGCTATTCTATGGGTGTGACTAAATTCACCTAGCAAAGGCTAAATGTCCTTCCTTAAAAACAATGTGTTGTCTTGCTGTGCTGTAGGGGCCCAAGTCACTTAAAACAAAACAAATGGGACTAGTGCTTATTATCCAGGGTCAATGATGGAGTAAAACACGGGGAAGTTCGAGCAAAATCCAAAACGTGCGATGCAGAGACTGTAACATGACTGAAGGGGGAGAGGATCTGTCTACGGGGCCAGACGCACACGCTGCTTAGGGTGGGGGCTCCATCTGTCAGACGGTGGAAGGAAGATACCAGTGCGATATCCTCCCCCGCATTCCCATGCTCCTGGCCATCGCGCTGGTGTACCTGGCCGGAGATCCTGCTGCCCACGGGCAGGAATGGCACCCCCGGGGGCCCAGTTACCGCATCACAGAGAGTATGACTGCTCTACTGGCTATTCTCAGAATATTTCAATCCGGAAAAGCACAATGCATAGCATGACAGTCATGGGTGCTAATCCAAGGGCTGCTGGCTTAAATCCCAAGAGGGACCCAGTTGTAGGATCCTCCAGCAAGGCTAATCAGCCCTAAATCTTCCCGCTATATGAAAGGGCAAAAGTCACTTTGCATAAAAGCATCTAAAGGTTTTCTTTTAATATACATAAGTACATAAGATTAGCTAAATGCATTATCGGGAAAACCAGGACCAATACCAGTGGTTTCACTTTGATATATGGGTGCACTATTGATCCTTTTGATAACCCAATTAGCAAAGAGGCTCCCTGCGGAGGGAGCAGACCAGGGGTAAAAGGCAAACAGAGGTAAACTGCCCTAAATAATATTCAGTAGAGAGTGACCAGCAGACCTGCTTGATCTCGATCCTTAAATTATTCAGGTCTTGTTTGGTTTTCAAAAGGAGAAATGGGCCGAGCCAGACCAGTGTATGCGCTGGAATAGCTCCTACATGCATGATTATGCATTTTTATTATTCCTCTGTGCTAACTGACTGGGGCTCTTAGTGCCTTTTGAGGAATTGGAGCTAGCCTGACCTAGGCCCTGGCAGAGGAGCGATGGTTGCAGAAAGGAGCCACTTTCAATCAGACGATATAAGGGAGGGCGGGTTTGAAATACAGTATGTATGAATTTTCAATACAGGACAATCCTGTAATATATGAGACAGGACACCTCTAAGATCGGTGTTTGCCAGCTGGAAAGTCGTGATTATTTAAGTCATTAAGTCACGTCTATTATTTTGAACGTGTGTTGGGACTTACTAACCAAA
Organism: Petrocephalus sullivani; assembly: GCA_026780845.1. NCBI lineage: Eukaryota > Metazoa > Chordata > Actinopteri > Osteoglossiformes > Mormyridae > Petrocephalus > Petrocephalus sullivani. Next base: position 2,315,668 of record JAODKM010000118.1, on the reverse strand, counting down.
GGATGATATGGGCTCTGAGGCTAATTCAGTTGAGAACCTCTGTCAGAGACCTTATACGAAAGTAGAGTTATCGTCCCACAGACAGGAAGCAGAACAAATTAAAAATGAAAAGAATCATTAAGCAACTTAATGAAATATTAGTGATTTTACAAAGAGGGCTGGAGATGATTACGAAGGGATGGAGTTTATCTTCGGTACAGGTCGATCATCTCAGACAAATTAATAAACAGAGTTCAGTTTAACCGTGACAAGGCACTGAGGAAAAGGCTGACAGTTAATTTGCTTCATCGCTCAAGGAGATAAAAATGTAATTAAGACTTGTTTGTTAGGGAATTAAATTAACAGGGAGACAGACAACGCAAGGTGGAGAAGGCGAATTAGCTTTAGCGTGTTGTCACCGCTACATGTGATGATCATAGCTTCCTTTGATCAACGTCTATGTTCACCAATCTCACCACTATTTGGAGGGCAATGTCCGTGAGGGAAACACTTTGTGTGCACCACCGGGAAACAGTGTCTGGCCGGGATGGCGGACAGAGACATGTGACGAGGCGCTGGGCGACGGAACGGGATCTTTATTTGGGGAAACAGTGCCCTTTTCAGGAAAAACGGGGTTGGGCAGGGATGGGACGGATGACGAGCAAAAAAAAAAACGAAACAAATTTCAGCTTTGGGCAGAGACTGTAAAGAAAAGCAAGCGGATGGGCGAGGACAGGGACACTCCAGCTGGGCCAGATGCATGGGGCAGGGGATCTCCAGTGTTATGCATCTTCTAGGTTATTATGGACCCAAAGAAAACAAGGGATACTAATCAGCATGCAGACCATCGTCTCACGACTCTCTCTCCTAAAACTGCGACGCTCCACACATGTACCCTGATGTTCTAGTTGACTTATACCTTCATTCTTGCTAAATACAAAATAAAATTACATGACACAACTCATCAAAAAAAAAAAACAATGTTCAGATTTTTTCTAATTACCATATTAAGCTTCAAGGAGAGTGAGATTTTGGGGTTCAGGTTTTCAATGTGGTTTAAACTTAAAAAGCTACGTTGGTCGGATAAGTTGCTAACTCTATATTGTCTACACACAAGTAGGGTGGTTATGTATAAATGACATTGTAGGGACCAAATGTCCAGACAATGTGATGAACTCCTGTTATTTTGCCGTTGTGGGGGGGCTTTTTTTTGGTCCTCACAAGGTTGAAACTCAATTTTATAAAGATCTGTGACTGCAATCAAAAAACTAAAAATGCCTAAAGTCTTGTTTTTTGTTTGGTCTTGTTATGGTCAAGGTTAGGGCTGGGTAGGGGTTAAGGGTGTCATAGCTGGGATTGGGCTTTTTCCTACAGAAATGAATGGACAATCTCCACAAAGATATGAATATAAACGAATGAACTGGCACCCTGCCTTCACAGCACAGACCTGAGATCACTGTGACCTTGTCTGAATAACTGATACATGGATAGATTATTAGCACTTGGCTGTAGTCCAGAGGCACCTTAAAAACGCACAAGATGAGCTCATCACGGACTCTGCCTCATGTCCCTCAGTGCTGGACTTTCTGCATACGTCTTTTACTTTGAGACCTAACAAACCTTATAGCAGAAACATCCATTCATCCATTTGTCAATCACAAGGTCATTGACCAAATTTTGTTGACTGTTTGGGATACCAGCCTAAGACAGGGAAGTTACGAATGTAAATGTAAAACCAATTAAAATGTCGTTTCCAATTTTACTGGAAACAGATGAGGCTGCAGGACCATCATACCACAGTGTAAGGGACTGAGCTTATTGCAAGGACATATTGATTACATCTGTCCCCCAAGTACAAATGATCACAGTGTTTTACAAGATTAATAACTAGCAAAACCAATACATTAGTTCAGACAGAATTTATTACTGAAGATCCAAAACTGAAAGTGAGAGCAAATCAAGTCATGCCTCTAAATAATTACAGCTGAATCAGACGTGTGCCACCGGGAAAATGCCAGCACTGCAGAATGAGAGATGGCAGCCTTCGTCCCCTCCTTCCTCTACCTCCTCTACTATGGTGCCCCTAGTCTCTCTAAACTCAGCAGGCATTACACGGATGCTGCGCAAATCCTCTACAGTGAGATTACTTGTGAGACGTCCAGGATGTGTTTAACCGATCGTTTTTAAACCAATGACACAAAACACCGGCTTTGTGTCAGACTTTATCAGGTACTATTTCCGTAATAAAAAAATCAGCAAGAGTAACATGTAATAATGCAAGGAATTACAGTCACTGTAGAAAACAGGTACTCAGGCTATTCAGATAGATGAGCAGAGGGAAAAGGCCCTTTGCACTGGTAAGTTAATGAGGCTTTATCTTGTGTAACCCCTTAAATTCATCACAATGAACCTGAAACAGGCAACAATAATGGCAGAACTCAGTACATTAGATTCACTTAAACGTCAGCATAACCACATGTAAACAACGTCCCTTTGGTGCTCTGACATCTAAGATCAATTATAAAAATCAATAGTTTCTGAGCTACATTAATAATTCAGCTATAAGAAGAATATTTATAGACCGTACACTTAGTGGTCACACTAACAGGTGCCCCAACGCAGTGCCAGGTCAGACCCCCTTTTGTTCCCAGAACTATTTCAAGGGTAAATGAGCTGAGCGTCCAGAGCTTTCCATTCTGCAGACCACAGCTGCACAGAGCTGTTATTTTCGTATTTGTGGCCTTCATGTTAGCTTTAATGACTTTGACCATTCTCCCTAAACTAACAAGGTCTTTTCAGCCTCAGAAAACATCACTGAGCCAACGTTTTATTTGATGCACCATTATCCATAAACTCTGGTTCTGAGAGGCTGGGACCACCACGACAGACACCAGCAATCACACCATGTTTATAAAATCAATCATATCACATATCTTAGCTGCCCGAATGCTAAATAAAGATAAATAGCAACTGAAAATCTTTACCCCCCTCCCCATCTGAATGCTGTACGATTCAGTAGCAGATACATGATTCTCTGTTTGGAGAAATGGGCTGTTTGTGTCAATGAGCAGGTGTATAAACTGGAATCCAAGCGACAAAAGACGGGACACAAAACTGCACCATCAGAATATACTGCCAGTACTTTTGAAACATTAACAGTGGTCAAAAGGGCTGACTGTACCAGACAAGGGAAGCCAATGATGAAAGCATTAGAGTGGAATCCATGACCCTCATTCTCCACAGCACCCCCCTGCAGCGTTTCATGCATCCCCTGCCAGGGAAATGTCCGTGGGCAATTGGGAATCTCCAGTGGGGGGAGTCCTCAGGTCAACTCTTAAACATTCTTCTCCTCTCTATAATTTGGGCCATTTTGAGACAAAATACAGTCCCACTTTTGAGAATGGTGGACGTGCCCCATTCTCCTTAAATCTCGGGGGGCAACACGCAAGGAAATCGACATGACACTGTTTCGCGAGGGGCAGTGTGGAGACTGCAGCTTACTCTCAAGACACATTTTAATATTATAAAGCTAATTCTGTTATCAAAGCCGTATCTGCAGACACCGAAAATGCAACGTCTACAACAGACCTGGTGTGACAAGGGAACATCAATTGTGGGATGGGTAAGCGCCTTCAGCAAAAGCCCTAAAAGCTACCTTTTCACAACATTCTAGACCTGAAATGAAGGCAGTCAATTCATCCTGCGCAAACTGCCAGCATTAGGAAACCATGTCAGCTGCTGGCCACAGGCCCATCCGCTTTGTCTCTGACTGGAGGAACCCACATCCTGGTAAAGATAGCCCCCACGCCAGCGAGTCTTAGGATGCCTCTTTCTGATTCTCTTAAGGATCTTCACTTTTGCTAGGCAACAAAGACGTGGAGGCGACCACAATCCAGAAGCAAGCTGGCTGATTCCTGGAAAGAAATGCTCTTTGAGTGGGGACTGTTTTTCTACAAACCATGCATTGTCTGCTTTGTTTTGTAAACATGTAAACATATGTGTATCTGGGCTCCCAAAATGTGCAAAAAAATCAAAGAGATGTGCAAAAACATGTCTTCAAAGACAACAGATACATCCCTAACTCACTCATGTAATTCTTAATAAAGGCAAGAAATGAATTATTATCCCTACATGCAGATGGGCTTTGCCAACAGAAAAACAATGGGCTCTCTATTCTGTGTTACACCATCATGACATCACTTATCTATAGTAAGCAGATGAAACCCTGTCCGTTGTACTATTCCATGAATCCAGGGCACAACAGCAAGGTCCTCCTGGGAGTCAATCTGGCTTGTGTTTACATGTGAATCAGCCAAGCTTTGAGACTCCATCTTACTGCAATGCTGTACACTGGAGCTCCCGACCAAGAATTGCAAAACTGCCCTGCTAAGTAGAAGGTCCTTCACTACTCTGATTTCCATATCAAATCAAGTAGCCATTTGGAAATGATCATCTATGGTAAGAATCCAATTACCTCATTGGACAGCTGTAGTTACCGAAATATGAAATTAGTGGAGGGGAAGCTGATGACTAGATCAATAAACAGGCCTACATAAAGTTCCAGACATGGCCTTTCAGTCTGTAATTAGGTCTGTTCACGAATACTAGTGTGCGTTTGTATGTGAATTTCTCCATTTTACCTCTACTTGTGAAACAAAAACGGGCACATTTTGGCGTTATCAAAAACATTATCATGTTTATGACGGCCAAAAAACCGAGGCGAACATCAGAATAAACATGCATGCATAGGTGCGTTTGTGCTTTCCGGCTGAGCTGACCTAAACCTCAGTACCGCGCAGCAAAGTAAATAGGTAGCCTATAATAGCCTATAAGCTTTCATAATCAAATAAGTAACCTTACGGTGAGAATTAAATCTAATTAATCACACAAAGACAAAGGAGTGAAGATTAATTGCTGATTAATGCGTGTTGCCACTCATTTCGATGTACTCGGAGCTGGATCATGAAAGTAAACAGCTTGAGTCCACATTTATCTTTAAAATTATTTCTAAAGGTCTAATAAGTTATCTGCGTTTGTCATGCCAACCACTACTGAAATATGTTAGTGGATTCGGTAAAATTGACAAGCGATCACTGAAAATATCCAAATGAAGCAGGGGTCTCCGGGAGCGCGACAATCCCAGCCTGGTGACTAAGCGCCGTAGCCGCAGCTCTTCTCCGGTAACCGGTAACCAGTCAGATCGGACTGGCAGATACTGCGGCCTAACTGCTGTGCGGGGTGTGGACTCCGCCAACCGGACCGACATTTGTTTATTGTGCATTTTTCCGCCCGAAAATGGGTTTATTCAATAAACCGCGTAGATTTCATCGCGTCATTCCACCCCTTTCCGACTCGCCCATTATAATAGGGCCCAAAGATTATCACACATCGTGACACCACGATTTGGTTGCGCGACTGTGATAATAATTATAATAATGATAACAATACAGATAACGTGGGTAGTCTCACGCCACTTATCTATATTATTACTATGGCTATAGATTTGTTTATTATTGCAGCCCTGGGATGTTTGGTGCATTTGGCATATGAAATAAATAATAATAGCATAATAATGATGATGATAGTCATAATCATAATCTGTCAAAGGTAAAAAAATAAATTAACTTACCCCGACGATTACGGTGTCGTCTCCTTGAAATTTCGGGATGAACTTGTCCCCACGGATGATTTCGGCTTGGTTTAGAGGACGAAAGCGACACAGCACTTTGATGTTGCATTCTGCGGTAGCATCGGCCATTGTGTTTTTTTTTCCTCTTCAGATTCAACCTAAAATTATATTTAAAAGAAATGTCTGCAACTGTATTTCAGATAAACCAAGGTTTACAGGCGACCGTTTACAAGGCTCAGTCCTAGAGGAGCGCTAATTTTCCACAAATATAGAAAATATATACAGTATATCGATCTCTGCGTAAGAGCTCGAGCTGCTGCATAGAGCAATCGTGCAGGAATATTTACACCAGCCAAGCGAATATAATTTACTCCTGAAATAAAAACACTATTTATCGTTTTGCTAGACGCACGCAAATGAAATATTAAAAACCACCTTCTACATACCAATGTAAAATAGCGTTAATAAAATCCTATTTTGCTGGATGCTCCCCTGGACTATTGTGTTTATATATTAAATTAGCTTAGCGCTCCAGGCAGCTGAAATATATATTTCCTAAATAGGTTGTTTTTGTTTTAATGTGGAAGTACTCCGAGGGTAAGGTCCGGCTGAAGGTGAGAGGCAGCAGGGACGCACGGGCAGCCTTTGCGGCGCTGGCGGATGGCTGCTTTTTAGCAGGCGCGGGGCGTGGTCTATGCGCTTTAAAGGGGAGCCTCGCATCAGCACCACCGAACATGACGATGTATGTCCACGGGTGGCGTGACCGCCGATCCTAGATCATCGCCATCGTTCGACTCCTAACGACCGTGAGCTGGATGTAGAGGACGGATGCTCCGATCCTAAATCAGTCGTTAAAGGCTGAAAGATAACCGGAGCTGAATGAGACAACAGGATGGAGGGGGCGGACAGGGCAATGGGGGGACCGGTGGGGGTGGAAACTGTGCTGCTTGCAAGCCGCGCAGTATTTTGATTACCTACGTAGTAGTAAAACATGTCTTCGGTGTCCGTTATGCGCCGCTTCGTATTGCAAAATTAAATGCGCAGTTATTTACGTTGGAGCATTTGCAATTGTTAGTGGACAGATTACCCACAAAATTTGAGGCATCACTAAAACAGCCACATAGACTATGAAGGAGGGGGGGGGGGGTTACAAAACAGGGTAATGGCAGGATATTATTAACCAGGAATGATTTACCAGGTAGCTGAGGAGTCGTGTTGATATCACCAATTTAATTGTCAGAATTAGCGGGGTAGGAACTATGCTTCCTATTCAGTTACGTTTCCCCCTTGGGAACTTTGTTCTCGGAATCCACTGCACGGTTGCTGGAAAGAGGAGAGTATTGACTTTGTGAGATGGGAGAATAATATAATAAATCATAATCCCCCCCCCCCCACACACACACACACTCGTAAATAATCCAGCTATATACGCGAATAAACAATTGAAATGTATAAAATATAAGAAGATGCACCACTAGTCGTGTGAGAACATTTAAAGACGCCGAGTTTCAAGTCATCAAGACAATATATATTTTAAACTTTTATCGTTATTACGATATTAAAAATTGCAGTTTTATTATGTCATTCAGCAGTATTCATCTCAGAATCTAAATCATTTAACATAACTGTGGTGCTGAAAATGATTCTATGTGGATCAAGTATGGTAACTAAAAATCTGCATCGATGACATAAGCATCTATAGAAGTACAGTATATCGTAACACTATAACTATAAGGTTTCAACATTTTATCTATTGGCAATAAAACTGTATACTCATTATAAGCCTGACTATTTTGATCGTATCAATTTTTTTTCCATCTTTAACAGCAACTTGTTTTCTAAAACTTGCAGGCTCTAAAAAGCACTAAACATTTCTGGTAAATTGTTTATGTTTACACGTCAAAGGTAGCCGAATTAGGACTGCCGATAACATGCACTATTACATTTCACCTTTCTGTAAGGTCACGTGTTGTGCCTCGGTTCTCACGGAGCTTCAATCTTTAATGAAACTAGCCCTGTCCCTTAACACGGAGCATGTATCATGTTAAAGTTGCATTTTCGGACTGCTTCGCGGGCACAGACTTTGGTTGTGAACCTGTTTTGCCTAACGACAATGTCACTTAATAGCCATTTTGGCAGCCATTTTAGAATCAACCTTGCACTTGATGTGCAGGTACTGTTTCAGTTGTGTGCTTTTTTATTTCACTACCACTAGACAGAAATTTAGTGCTGTTAATTCGTATGCAGGCAAACAGCGATTCTTGGTAGTGTGTATGATGCAACTAAACCAAGCAAGCTGTTAATTAATAATGCTTTGTTGGTCTGTTAATAGATGATGATCTAGATGTAGCAACGAGAACATGGACAATAAACATAAACTGGAAGTGGTGCAAGAACAGCAAAACTGGCACGACTGCATAACTTAAAAAGTGTTATTTGTTCTTCATTTTGCATTTCAAACAAGAACATTTAAATAATTTTCTAGTGCGACTTAAGTGCTGGGAAAACTATGTTATATCCTTTTCGTTTAAGGTTAGTTTACTGCCCCTATAATAAGCATACAGGCCTCATGCCATTTAACTGACCATGTCACGGTAATCTGCAGAAAGAGTCAAGAGAGAAATATTCAATATTAAGGTATACCGGTACTCTTAAACGAACACTTGTGTGTTTGTTATACAGCTGGATGTTTTATGTTTGCCAAGAGTCTTGTTTTACCCGACCTATTAGCTACCTAGAATCGCCATAATAACCGCTAAGTGTAGTTTAGATAAAACTACAATTACCGACAACCCCTAACATCCTGCTACGTCATACGTACGCGGGCGGGAAGGATAACGCGAGACTGCGCGTTACTCGCCGTATCGCTCCTTAGAGCTGTCAAAAACCGAGTACATAGCCCTGGATCTGAGACGCGATATTGCGGCTCGCAAAAAATTGGGAAGTTGCCGAGACAGAATTTCAGTTGGCGGCTTGTTTCGCCATCTCAGCCGAAGGGAGAAACCCCGTCGCTTCATCGCCACCGTCCGCGTTCCGTCACCCGTCCGTCTCCAGCTTCCACAACAATGGCGGATCCCAAATACGCCAATCTGCCCGGCATTGTGAGTGAAACGCACCGTCGCTCGCCGCTCACGCCGGTCCGAATCGCTTTCCCCTTCGCCGCTTCCCGCTCCTCTAGCGGTAATGTATAGCGGCAGGAGCCCGGCGTTGCCGAGCCGCTCGCTGGCGGCGCTAGGTGCGGCTTCTCACGGACGCCGTGGCGCCGGTCGGCCGGCCGGGAGGCCTTCTGTCTGTCTGTCGGTTATTGTAACGCAAACTAGCGTAACGTAACGTAAATGTCATTAAAACGTTCGTTCCGAGGCCGCGCCGTTCGCCGCAGCGATGCCAAAATGCACCTTTTTACCGACATTGGCGCCGCTAGCCTTCGGCAGGGGCGTTAGCCGGCTGCTTGGCGACCTGGGCTAACTGTCCCGCTGCACAGACACCAAAATGTTAACGCATTTCGTGGAATATATGTGACCAAGTAGCGTAGCGCTGGCTCAGTCTAGCTGCCTAGTTGTCCCCCGCAAACCGTAAACTAACCAGTTGTGTGGTTGTAATGGCGGGGCGGGCGCTTATGGGGGGATGCTGACGGCGTCGCTAGCCGGTGGCATGGGCACGATTTAACCACTCGGATGGCTGGCGTGTGAGTTTTTTTTAAAGGATTATTTTATTATTATTATTATTATTATTATTATTATTCAGATAGCGTTCTGTAATTGTGGGCGCACGCTGATTAGCGGGTTTGGTTGCTGCGGCGGCCTGTCGTTTATAGATGGATTGACGCCCTCGGATCGTCGTGCCGACCTTCTTGCCAAAGTGTCCTGCAGTGTAACGGGCATCGCTTGGGAAATGAAACCCTTAGATGGTGTTTCAGTCGGGGCTGCGCTGAAATCGGTTTAACACCAAAGCCCAGAATGTCCAAGGCATCACTTGGCTGGAAGGGTGCCAGGGGATTCAGGGCGTTGGCCGCTCCGTGAGTGTAAATATGCGCCAAAGAGTAATCGCTGGGATATGCCAGTGTTTGATTTTAATACTCTGAAATGCAAATCGGTGTTATATTTGCGCTTTGGTTCTCTAATACTTCTTAACTTATGCAAAATACGGTCACGGTAGATTTAAAGTAATGTATTTTTCTACTATGTCCATACTACTACTACTATACTACTATGGTCTTTAAACATTTGTAAACATGGATTGAAAGTGCCATTAGCATGTTTAGGGGTTTACATTTACAGTATGTGATGGCCTTGACCAGAGTGACTCAGAAGTCTCCATCAGTGAATAATAAGAGATTAATTGTCATTGTTCACAGCACACAATAACGTGGTACCTTGGTGGTTGGAGACTCGAACCTGCAGCCTTTCAATCACAAGTGTACCACCCTCACCATTAGGCCACCACTGCCCCTCCTTAGAGATTAACTTGTCTGAAGTCCATCATAAGTTGTACTAGGTCTCAATGCTGCTGTTGTAATTCCTTTTAGTGTCATTTCCTGTTTGAGTGATTCTTTCCTCTGAGGGCAAACCTTCTGCATGTGATCTGACTGTTTTGAAGAAATTTTCTTATTGAATTCAGTGTTTAAAATCAATATAAAGAATCAGCTTTTCTGCCAAAAAGGAACAGTTTTTTGTTTTGTATTAACTGATATCCCCCTCTACTCCCCCACAGGCCTCTAACGAGCCAGATGTTTATGAGACTAGTGACCTTCCAGAAGATGACCAAGCACAGTTTGAGTCGGTAAGTGAAAGATGCCCATGTTTGTTCAATCCAGGCATTCTGGGCTAAAAGTAAGTGATCCCTCCCATGTTACCATTGTCCATATCCTAATCCTCTTCTCCTAAAGATATGCCCAGTAATAGATCGGTGGATGGGTACTGTGGCAGATTTTAAACATGGCTTGTACATTCCTTGTTTGATCATTTTTACAGGTCTTTGCCAGTGAGAGAGTAGGTTGCTGTGAAGTGTTTACCCATAATTACCCAAAGATAAAATACAAGTAAAACATGTCTTTTTATCCCCTTTAATGTATATGGCAGAGATCATAATAAGGTTCCAAGTCAGGTTTCAGTGTTTAAACACAATCACTCTGAATAATTTTAACATTTTTTCCTTAATTTGAAACTAAACAAAGGCTTCAGACATTTTGTAGTCGACAGTCCATAATTAAAAATAATAAGAAAATTCATTTAAAATGAAGGGCTTAAAGTAATTTATGCAATTGTACATTCACATTATTGAGCCCCCCCAATGGAATTCCACTTCCAGCATACAGTGTGATAGCCTCTAACCTCTAAGTTACAGAAATTTGTAGTGGAACTTATGGGACAGATTTTAAACACGGCTTACGGGGTGATGTTACTTCTTGGGTCCCGTGTGTAACCATATCATATAATGGAGGCAGTGAGACGTCAGCAAAGTATCACCGACTTGGAAGACTTTAGTGAAGTTGTGAGTGACGAATGAGATGGCAAAGTCCCTTGCCCTCCACTCGGGAAAATGGGGGGTGGTCTGATGCACTCATCTCCATTACTTTTGTCTTTAGCGCAGGTATTGCTAACTTTGAATGTTGACTGAAGTAAAGATATCAAGTGCCAATATTGGCCAGCACAGACACATCCAACCAATGCCATTATCTTTATTTTTTTAACGGCCATTGACCAATATGGTATATATCATGTATGTTTAGTAAATGTGGTGCATCAGCAAGGATCCTGAAGGCAATGCTAATGGGCTTTGAGTACTTGCCCTTTTTGGGAATGTTTTTGGGAGTGTGGCATTATTTACATAATGAAGGATTTCCATGTCCTAACCCCAAAATATAATGTATATTTTTTGCTGTATAAAGCTGTGTCTGTGTACATGTGTGTTTTTGCATTGTACCTTTGCATCTGGCTTCTACTCTCCCTCCAGCCCCTCCCTCCTACCCTTTAGAGTCCTTAGAGCAGCAAATCTATCATCTGGCAAATAAAGTTCAGGAAAGCCCCCTTTTGCTTGCCTTCTAAACCAGAGCATGAAGTAGCACAAAGCCCTAATACCAAAATGCATGCACTTTCTTTAAGGGTAGATTAAAGAAATGAGTGAAATTTCCGTTAAAATTTTTGAAGTTGAGCTGAAAGATGGGTCTGATCACTCTCTGCCCTGGGGCTATTGGCGATGGGAATCTGTTTCTCTGTCTCTGTCTGTCTTTGTCAGTCTCTGTCTCTCTTTCTAATTGACCACATGGGCTTTAAGTTGGCTGTAGGGTCAGAGTGTTGTGTTCTTCGGTAGAATTGAAGTGGACTGGGGTAAGACATTAAATGGAAGAGGCTACTGCCACCTCATCAATCGTACCCATTTCTGTTGCCTCTGCTAAGAAAATGCGGTATGCGTGGGTAATCTAATAACTCATTGCGATTGGCTGGTATGGCGCCTTCATGCGCTACTCCATCTTGGGCTGTGATCACAGACCCCACCCTCCAATGGGGAGGCCTGCTTTACTCTGCTTCATCGCATTTGGGACATGGCAGTGACTACAAATGAAGGCCTTTGTTTCTGGTATAAATACAGAAGCCTGATTGTTTTTTTCCCCTTCCTCCTTAGGCCTCCGGCGCTGTCTTGATTGTGAATCACAGTTTGTTTGCAGCAGGAGGTTGCATTAGCATTGTTGGGTTCAGTGCCCCTTCACCTTGCATCTGTTTTCTGAGCAGGGCGGATGAGTCGGGCTTTGGGCCGCTCCACCTCTGACAACCTGTCTTCCTTTGTGTTTCGCTGCACGTCTCAAATCATAAAACCAAACGGGCACCCTGAGTCCCACGCCCTCTTACCTGCCTCCATCCTTATCGATGGCTGGTAAAAAAAAAAAAAAAAAAATGTAAACTGCAAAAAGCAGAATCAGCAGCATAAAATATAAAACTTGTGAAAAGATGCCTATAATTGTTTAATAGTATCAATGTTCCATAAAATCACAAGGTTTATATGCGTCGGAACACGTGAATAGTTACATCTTTGTTGATGTGTGTATTTTCAGTGTTTACAAAAAAATATAATTTCACACCATTTTCAAAAATGTGTTATTAGAAAAAATCTTTCCATATGCTGTGTAGGTGGAAACGCGCAATTCTATGCGCTTGAAGTAGCTTCCCGCCTTTCGTTTGTCTTTGTACCAGTGTTGAGTTTTGACAAGGACTAATCCCTGTTATGGGCGAGACGGGACTTTGAAATCCACAGTGGGTGGCTGCGTTTTCTGTCATTTGCTATCTGGTTTTAACAATTTGAAACAAAAAATAATAATAAATCGGGAGCTAAGTGAATTTAAATATTTCATTGATTTCCAGCATACGGCGCCTCACACTAAGGATTCAAAGTCTCGCGTCTCCCATCGGTACTAACTCCCCCCCCTGTTTTTAAGGAGCCTGGTCTGAATTGCAATGTATTTTTGAACCTGTGTCCCCTTTGTAGATCAACACGGCATGGTCCTGGGATGCAGTGTTTGTTGTGTAACTTGTGTTGGACTGACAGACACTAAACCTAATAGCATTCTCCCCTCCTGTGTCTCGCACCCCAAACCCCCCCCCTTGTTTTTGGCTCTGTCCCACCCTCACCTGGGATGCTAGTTTGTGCAAGTAAGAGCTCTTTTTTTGTTTGTTCACTGCTGCTGAAAAGCGCTTGCATGGACTGTAATGACATTGTCAGGCAGATCTGCCCCATCACTTGGCGATTCCTCATCTTCGTGGTCCTTAACTTGCAGAAGCCATTCCCTGCTTTCTTGTGCTGGTGCCTTTTCTCCCCTCCTATTGGATGTGATCTTGTCTGTTTTCTGCCATGCCGCGGTTAGTTCTCTCCTCCCCCCCCAGTTTTTTCTGATTGGATAATTATTGTTTCATGTAATTAGATGACTAGATAATAAATCCTGATCTAAAAAATTCTTCTTTTGCATCTTGCATCTTCCGTCCTTCTCATGTAGACTAGCGCCATAAAACTTCAAATTTATGTCCAAGCTCTGCTGAGGGAACACTTGGCTGTGTGTGAGTGTGTATGTGTATGAGAGAGAGAGAGAGAGAGAGCAAGGGAGTGATTTTGAGTGCTTTTTGCAATTCCACTAATGCCCTCTGTCACACCAGCTCCGTGTCATCGGCATCTAACTCCGCCCTCTGCTGGCCACGCTGCTCCATTGCGGCTAATCTCTCGCTGGCAGTTTAGAATCAGGGCCTCTATAGATGGCTCCTAATGCCTCAAAGTCTGAAAGAATATCTGCCCAGAGGTGACTTGTGTTTTGAGTGGTGTTGGGAACACTGGCTCTTCTTTCTGCTGGCAGCTCCTGTTGTGCATGGCATGTGATAACCATGTTAATCTCTCTTCTCTCTCCCTCTTTTTTTTTTTTTTTTTTTCTTCCCTCTAATTCTCTTTGGGAACCCAAGGAGCTGGTAAGAGTCTGCCTGCCCCCCCCCCCTGTCCCGCTGCTAACAAACCTGTGTTTAATCCCTGCCCACCTTCTGTGTCTGTCTGTGTGAAGATGGCTGATGTTGGCGTAGGGGGCCTGTCCCCGAGCAGTTTGCACAGCTGTCTGAGGCACAGATGTCTGACATCTGGCCTTCCCATGGGGAGGGGGTGCAGATTCTGCATCTGTGCCATTTTCACTGTAGTTTACAGAAGAAATGTTACCGCTTAGTTTAGGTTACAGGCTCCGCTGACTAGAAATCAGCCTTGTACAGTGACTTCAGAAATCATTCACCCCTTTGTGTCTTAACTCTGAAACCTTACCTTAATACTTCCAGTATCTGTCTCTTACAGTTTGTCTTTCTTCAAGAACTATTCCTCATTGTTATACCATTGTTTTTATTATGCTGTTAAATTATTCACTGCTGCGTTTATCCAAGGAGAACTCCCACTTTTATGCCATTTTTTTATTGGATACATAGCTAGAGCAGTCCAGAATAAGCATCTTATTGGACTCATTTGAGACCCATTCGAAAACCTTTAGATATTGGGTCCATATTCTCAGTTTGTGGATAGCCAAATGGTGCAGTTCAGACAGCTCTGCAGTAGGGGGCAGTATTTATCTAGCATTTTCCATTAAATGGGATTTATGAGGAAGCTTTACAAAATCTTTATTCGCCATTTCAAATCACGAAATTCATCCTGAGGATGCTGAACTTAATCGGTTGACTGTGGTGCAGAGTTTTGTGTTTTTATTTTTTTTCTGTTCCCAGCCAGGAAGCCCTCAATCATTGCATGTCAGTGGCTGCATGGATTCACGCACAATGTCGGGGTGTTTGTGTGTGTGTGTGTGTGTGTGTGTCTGTCTGTCTGTCTTTGGGGGGGCCGATGCATTTCTCCCCATGCATGCACTATTTCCTTCTTGGAAATGAATCTGATTTCTGCATCGCTATATTTTAAAACATTTCTTTGCACATGCAAGTTTGTATAGGTCACTGGATAGCTGACGTCACCCAATCTGATTGACCCGCTGTGACATGCATCAGTAAATCGGCAAATCGGCCTGTGCTCCCTTCGCTGAATCCACCTGGGTCTATTCTGTCCCAGAGTTTGTAGCTCTCCCCATTGATTTAAAAACTTGATTTAAAATAATAATAATAAAAAAATGGAAATGGTTACGCATGTGGTTCATCGCATGACTCCATTAATGGCGTACGTAGCGTCGCTTTGTGGGGATGAAATGACCTGGAGTGGCTCTGGGACTCGTGAAGGGGAGGGGGCATGTGCATGTATGCGAGACACGCTCTGTGCCAGAATGCCTGAGCCCTCTGCCTGCTGTTTTCCAGGAGGAGTTGTGCAGTGACAGCGTGGAGCGCATCGTGGTGAACCCCAATGCCGCCTACGATAAGTTCAAGGACAAGCGTGTCGGCACCAGGGGCCTGGGTCAGTCTCCCAGTAATGACCAATAACTGGGCTTCCCCGATGGACCAGTGATGACATTTCTCAGTGCATTGAACTTCCCCACCTTTGTTCTCAGACATGCACAATCATTCTGTCTGTCTGTTTCGCAGACTTCTCTGATCGCATCAGCAAGACCAGGAGAGTTGGTTATGAATCAGGGGAGTTTGAGATCGTAAGTCCCCTTTACTCGCCTCCTTTTATCAATACTCGAGCATTTAAGAGCATGACACATTCGTAATGACTTCATTGCTTCATTGGGTGGTGCTTCTGACTGCTGATGTTCAGGTGAGAATAAGTGGACCATGCTGAGACCCTCTCAGTAAGGATAAATGTGGGTTTGCTGTAGGGATACACCAATCCAGCTTTTTCTGTCCCGATATCGACGCCTGGGCTTTGTATTTCTTATCTGATGTTTTTTATGCTGCTGCTACTGCAAAGGGTATGCACATGATGACAGCAGGCGTAAATCACTGCGCTCACACTCACTGAGTGGCAAACTGAATGACAGCGTTGGCATTCAGCGTGAGAGTCGCAAAAAATGCATACAATGGTAAAAAGCTGTTGTGCAATTGATTGTACAACTCAGTTTAACAAGAAATAGGAGCTATCTTTTTAGAGACTGCCGAAAACTAAGTAAGTATCGGACGAGGATCGGTCACGTATGGCCATTCCCGGTCCGTCTGATAGGTATGGATTGGTGCCAATACCAATCCCAAATAAAGACCTCTAGTTTGCTGCTTAAGCATCACAGACTGGAAGACACTGCTGCATTCCCCCATGAGCTGGAGTTCACACTGACATTTAGGATGAACTTTCCGCGGGAAGGTCACTCTTGTCCTTTTGTAATCTTGGGTGTTTCCACTTCTCTTCGCTGACAGTTTCTTGGGTATGCCAGTTTTTAATTATCCACTGACGTTGGAAATGACCTTTATTAAGGAGGATACTGTTTAATTTCAAATTCAAACTTGGACACTAATCCCCTTATAATTTACTCTTATTCTCTGAAATTTTAATTTACCCCACACTGATTTTTTTTTTTTTTTAAGCAGTAATTGTTTAGCATAGAACATCTGGTTCAAATCCCTGGATTGGCTAAGTGGTTTACCATTGAACGCTTGAGTGAGGCCCTTAACCCCCGATCTCTCCAGGGAGCGTCTGACTCTGCCTTCTCCATTGAATGTCACTGTGGATAAAAGCATCTGCCAAACAAATAAAATGTACATGAAATCAATACATCTAGAGCCTTTTTTCCACCCTTTGGGTTTTTTTCAGTTGTATAGATGCATGTTCAAGATTTAAGATGTTTTACTGGCCATTTACAAAGACTGCGTAGGAAAGCTTACACATTGAGCCCCGCCCAGTAAAATGACAATAAGATTAAGGTTGTTTATAAGTAATAAAATGGACAGTTAGTCTTTCAATGGAACAGGAAAATGAGTAACTCTTAGACTCACTAAGTGCATTGGTATTTCCCCGATTACCTGCTGGCTGTTAACCGGTGTGTCCCCTGTATTGCAGAGAAATTCTGCCCAAAGGAGTTTCTTGTTTGTCTGACATTATAAACTTTATTACTTACATGCTACACAGATATTGGTCTGAGTGCTATTGATCAGGATGGTTTGTGTTTTCAAACTAAAAAATGAAATGAGTGAACCGACAGTCATCCGGACTATCCATCCATATTGAAAAGAGACCCTGTATTATGGGATTGACGTTGGCAAAGGCACTATAGTCCTTTCCAGCTTCTTATTAGTCTCCCAGTGATCTGGGACTGGAAACGTGCTGTAGTCCTGGTGCCCCCTGCTCTGCATGATGCCAAAATGGTCAGGATGAATTCTTAAGCTATGACTGTAGTGAAGCAGAGGATCAGGGTCAGAGGTGAGTCTGTGGTGTCCAAGTAAATCCTGTCTGTCTGTCCTAGCTGGCTGAGGGCTGTGGGCTGAAGGAGACACCTCAGCAGAAGTACCAGCGCCTGGTGAATGAGATCCAGGAGCTGACCCAGGAGGTTGACAGTATCCAGGTGAGCATCTAGAAACCTCCTTAGCTGTATCTCAGAATTACATGGCTTTTTGGTTTTCTGTTGTTCTCTGATGATTCATCAGAACCTAGCGGAGAGTCTGCATTGCACCTTTTAAAGCAAGGTTGTGATCTGAGGGCCACCCAGTACCGTAGGCCTGACTGACACAGAGCTGCTGCTGTCCCCCAGGTCACTTCCAAGGAGAGCAGTGCAGAGGAGCGGCTTACCCCAGTGCTACTGGCCCAGCAGGCTGCTCAGCTGAAGCAGCAGCTCGTCTCGGCACACCTGGACTCCCTGCTGGGCCCGCATGCTCATATCGACCTGTCCGACCCGGACGGCGCGTTGGCCAGGTCAGTGTCGGGGCGGCCGGAGCTAGGGCGTGTCACTTTCCCGGTTCTGACGCGTCGCCTCTCCCTCCCTTACCTCCACTGACAGACGCCTGCTCATCCAGCTAGAGGCAGCGCGAGGAGGCCGGGGGGGAATGGGGGGCGAGGCCAAGCCGGGGTCAGCCAAGGCCCCAGACGGGGTAGTGCTGTACGAGCTGCATAGCCGGCCAGAGCAAGAGAAGTTTGCAGAGTCAGCCAAGGTGACTGTAGTGGCCTGGGCGCAGCACCAGAAAGATTCTAAAGGAGGAAATGAAACGCTAATAAGCACTTGATGATGCTGGTGAGAAGGATACACTTAGGAACATGGTGTTTTCTCTCAGGTAGCTGAGCTGGAGAAGAGGCTGGCTCAGCTGGAGACTGCTGTGGGGACAGGCTCAAACAAACAGGTACTTGAACCTCTAGCCACATCCCAACCCCCCCGTTCACCAAGGCCGAGGTGGGGTGTGAAGTACAGAGCCCAAACCTAACCTGTCGCTCTGTCTGGTGCCAGGGTCCGCTGACTGCCTGGGTACAGGGAGCCAGCGTCATGGTGAGTGTGTTCCTCCTTGCTGGGCTCTGGGGTCCGTGGAGCGGTTGTCCAGCCACCATTCCTCTGGGGCATGTGCCCGGTGACATTTTCATCTCAATCGGCACAGGACAACCTGGAGCTGCTGCAGGCTCGCGTCAGCGCGCTGGACTCCGCCACGCTGGACCAGGTGGAGGCCCGGCTGCAGGTACTGCCGATCTCCTGGGGGTTACTGGCTATATATCCCAGGGCAGGTGTTTCTAAGGTAGGATACATAAGCGGGACCATAAAGCTGTCCCTTTTGTATGAATTATCATTAGCCAATGACATGTTTTGAAATTGGTGGAGAGATGGTGGGAAGCAGGAGAATATGGCAAGGAACCCGGTTTATCATCTCGACAAACCTAGGCAGACATCACTT
>JAODKM010000118.1:2268697-2296610 GCA_026780845.1 Petrocephalus sullivani | reverse complement strand
TCTCCCCTTCTCTCCACCCCTGCCCTATCCCCCTCCACCCCCCCCCCCCCCTTCCAGAGTGTCTTGGGCAAGATGAACGAGATTGCAAAGCACAAGGCAGCCATCGAGGACGCTGACACACAGAACAAGGTGGGCGGGCGCTTCCTAAAGCTGTTTGTGTGCAGCATACACTCGGGGATCATTGCTGTCATCATTACAGCTGTGTGAAGTGCTCTGGCACAATGAAGACTATTACCAGGCACAGACTGTCAAAAGTGCGTCTTTGCACCATGAAGGATTCTGTCAAATTATAGACTATTCAAGTGATTCCTATGAAAAATTAAATGTAGCACAGTATTGTATGGAGACAGGCTTGTTAAACAGGTGCGCTGTCACTGCTCCTCGGTTAATAAGTGCTTTTATTAAAGAATATATTAAAGATTGTTTTTCTTTGTAATTACATGTTGTTGTTGGGTTTTAATTAAGTGAGATCTTGGTGTATTAAAGCTGTTAGGAGATTACACCCATTTGTTAAGACTTGTTGGCTTATGATTTTTATAATTAAAGCCGTAAATTGCCTGGAATTTAATAAGCGATAAACCTCTCCTTGTTTATGTGCTGTTAATGCCAACTAATTGCATTTAACTTCTAGGTGTCACAACTATACGATGTCATCCAGAAGTGGGATGCCATGGCGACCTTGCTTCCCCAGGTGGTGCAGCGGTTGGTAGCTGTGAAGGATCTGCATGAGCAAGGTAGTGTCCCCTGCACTGGTCTCACCATGCCGCAGCTATGTCATCAACATCAGTTTCCACGGCTCTTTCGTTAGTCGACTATTCGCTTCCCCCGTAAGTTGCTGAAACGGTTTGTTCCTCTGCTCTCTCAGCCATGCAGTTTGGACAGCTATTGACTCACCTGGACACAACCCAGCAAATGATCAACAACTCTCTGAAGGACAATGGCTCGCTGCTCTCGCAGGTGTGCTGGCCCACTCCCACCTGCCACCTCCAGCATCTGTCTGTCATTAGTCTCCTGTGTCCCTACTGCTCATGTCACCACCATACATGAACCTGCCTCCACCTAAACGAGGTCCTTGTTGTTTCTCAGGTACAGCAGACTATGAAGGAGAACCTGAAGGCTGTGGAGGAAAACTTTAGTGCTCTGGACCAGAGAATGAAGAATCTCACCAAATAATCCCGCTTCCTTCCATGAGGAGAGAGCGAGGTGGAACGCTGTTCCTTCCTCTGTCTCCCTTTCTCCATCTGCTTTTTTTTATTTATATATATATATTTTTTTTTTTGCAAAAAAAAAAAGTTGAAATTATTTCCAAGACCAAACGCTTCCATGCTGCAGTAGCTCGCCATCCGCCCTGCGTGTATCTCCTTCTCTGGGTCGTCTCTGGAACTAGCCGAAGGTGGGAGCGCCCCGCATGCCCTCTTTGAGAAGAAGGATTTCAGGAAGTTCATCACGATGTATGAAACATGACATTATTCAGACACCTTTCTAATGTATAGGTTTGCATCCTCCCCAATCTGGAAGAGGTGAGGTGCTATAGATTTACTCAGTGTTGGACACTAAATGTTTAGTTGGTTAAAACTGTACTTATAAAGCTCTGTGGGGTATTATGGCTGCCAGTTCACACAGCCATGAAGCCCCTGTGGAGTGTAGCTGGTTTGCCTAGGCAGGCACTGGCCTTGTTTCCGGCTTGCCTAGCTATGGGGAATAACCTCGAAGGGACGTTTGTACATATGCCTGTGTACCTTTTAAGATATGTTCCTGCTCCTTTTCGCTTGTGACTGTCGCTGTATTATGATTGATACTGAGCACCACAGGCCGTGTTAAACTGCTTTTCCGGGCCTCAAAAAGGTCGTATTGTATATTGGACTGTGGCGTCGGAAACTCCATTAAACATCCTGTAGCGACCACATATTGTGATGTAATTTACAGACCTGCACACACATTTATATATTTAAAAATCACAAAGCAGCACGAGAATATTTTGGTAAACATTTTAATCTGTTAAATAAAAAAATTAAGTCCCATATAAAAAAAAAGCTACATTTTTTTTTTTTTTTGAGTCTATACAAAAGAAAAGCAGAGGATATAAAAGGGGGACCAGGGACTGGGAGAACATTCTAAAAAGTACAAAATAAAATACTAAAGCTGTACATATGTACAAAAATCCAATGGTAAAAATTGCATAATCTGCTTAATTATAACTTTCCATTATTTAAATACAATAAGTAACTGGTGCCCGTATTGGTAAGGGACTGGCGACCAGTCGTATGAAGACCCACTACGGTTACTAGTCAGTGTTTATTCCTACTTGGGGAACGGAAGCCGCCTACGGCCCATGGACACAGTTAGTGCCTGTTTTCCTAATTGCCCAGCAAAGGGTCGGATCAGACTTAGAATTTATATATATATATAAAAAAGGTTTTGCCGTGTGAGGGAGTGTAGCAGCCAATCCCTTGTGTGTGATGGAAGCGACCAATGGGAGCACAGGCACCGAGGGCACCGAGGGCCTGACGCCTTCACAGCAACAATCTGGTAGTCTGGTGTTTCAAGTCAACTCCTGGAACCCTGATGTAGTTACACATGCGTACAAACACACGCAAGCACACGCACACGCTTTTCCACAGATAATTCTAATACGCGACTGCTATATAAACACAAAAACACACATGGAGTTGAAGGGCAGGGCAAATCCCTCTTTCTTCCTCCCTTTCCACTCCTTCAGCCACACCACCTTGCGTTTCCTCGCACAGCATCCCTCCCACTGTGACGTGCCCCTCGTCTGCTCGAGGACCATGGCGTGGAGCTGTGGGGGTGGAGGACTCGGGGGGGCACTGGGAGCAGACACCAGCGAGCGTGCATTGCCGCCGGGTCGCCCGACCCCTCCGCTGCTACCTGAAAACCCTTCTCCTCTTGCTCTTTGCTGCCCTCTCTGGTTTCGTCTGCAAACAGCAGGCAAACAAAGGGTCACGACCTTTAGATCCCGCCAGGCAATAAGTCACCCAGAACTCATCCCAGCAGGATGCGTCATTACATCGATTAGTTACACCTAGAGTCAGACACACATCACCAGTTCACCTGGAAATCTGCACACACATGGTTGGCATGCAAACTCCACGTAGCTTTGATCCTCTAGTGTAGAGGTTCCCAACCTTTTGATGACCAATTTACGTCGTACCAAAACTACACTGACTGGTAAGAAGGGCGGGGAGAGGGGGGTTAAATTTGCCAAGCGGGGGAGGGAGTAACGCCCAGCATCTTCGTAGAGTTTGTAGACTCATTCATACCCTTATACTGGGAAACACAGTAGAATCCATTACAGCCAATTACTCATAGTTAATAATAAAGTAATTCGTTGGCCTTTCAGATGGGTCTTTCCCAATGTACATATGCGTGAGGACATCACAAGACCCTAAAGCGATCTGCCTCCAGCAGTGAACGGTTCTTCAGCTACTAGATCAATGCAGTCCATACTGTTCTGGAACACCTGTACCCAGGAAGCAGCACTTCTGGGTGAGTGCCCTCTATGGAAAGCTTTGTTCCCGGTTGGGCTATCGGGTAGGGGCTACCAGAACCCGTCCCTCGTGAGCCGGACGCTGCAGTTCAGCTCCTGGGGCATTTTTTCTGAGCAGGTTCATGAGGATCCTACTTTCTGGGATAACTTCTGTGGATTTCGCTCAGCATCACAGCTACTGAATTACCCAGAATTCCCTGACCTGTAGTTATTCATTTCGTTCAGGCCTTAAATATCAATGGCAAAATAACCAGCAATCCCAGCGTTTTGTGCTTCATACAATAATTAACTTATAATTGAACCACTGAGTTGTCTGAATAAACACGACGCCTAAGGTCATGTTTAGTCACTACTGTAACTTTGAGTCATGGATGACTGAAGACCGTACGTTTCTTTCATACACTCGGGATTGTTTTCGGAGTGAGAGGCTAATTCACTTGACTTTTCACTTTCATTTGTGAATTTCCTCTGGCAGGATGTAGGAGGACTTTGTAGTAACCAACCTTAAAAGTGCCTCGTGTTAATGGATACCCAGTTGCTATTATCATCAAATTTAACATATTTAACATCAGTGCTTGCCCTATTTGAGTCTCACCGTGGTCCTCTGTTCCTCTGAGACTCCACTGTCCATGTCCCTTGAATTTCCCAGCATCCTTTGCAGCCTAGTAAAAACAGATGAGACTCATTCTCATCAGTCTTCTAGGCACAGTATCAGCATGAGGTCCTAACCAGCTTTTTAAGATGGGGTGGGGGGAGGCTTAACTAGAGCTTTGGTATCATTTATTCACAGACTCAGAAAATGAGCCTGAGCCACCAATCCAAGGTGAACCAGTGTGTAAAGTACACAGCCTAGAAGACTGGGATCATTCGTTAATTAACGTCTTTCTCTGTTCCCGGGGCTTCACTTACGTCTGCTTCCTCTTGCGGCCTCTCCGGGCCCCTGTCATCTGTCCTGCTGGCCCCTGGAGCACAAAGACAAGGGGGGGATGTACAGGGATATGCGTGTACCAAACAAAACGTGGAGATTGTGTACGCCTGCGGAGAGCAGAGGAGCCCGGAGCGAGGTCAGACTCACCCTTTCACGTGCGCCGTCTCCGTGCACCACGCCATCATGCGCCACTCCGCCCGCTCCCTCCCTGGGGCCCAGGTATCCCAGCGGCTGTGGCTGCAGGTCTGCCTGCTGGTCGGCCCCGGGGCCCGGGGGCAGCCCGTTGCTGTACAAGCAGACAGAGGAGCAGTCCGTCTTGGCCTCCTCGGGGAAGGCGGGAGGTACGGGAGGCTCGCCGAGACCCTCTGCGGCACCTTGCTTGCTTGGGGGCGGCGAGGAGGTGCTGTCCTCACTAAGTTTGGGCGTGCCACGAGCGGGAGACTGGGCCACCTCCATGCTGAGCCTGGACAGGTCAGGGTTGCGCAGAGAGCAGGCTCGGCGTGGACTCAGGGATGGGGGTGAGCTTGGCTGGGGGAGAGTGCCCAAGGGGTCCCCGGGGTACGAAGGAGGACTATGGGTGCCTTCCTCACCCTGGCAAGGAAGCCCTTCGGGACACTTGCCGCTGACCTGGAGGAAAGATGTGTAGATGGTGTCCATGAAGGAGCCATAAGGGTCGAGTAAGCTCCCTGCTGGCGTCTCCCTCTGCTGCGAAGATTCTAGGGAGTGGCTGGGGCTTGGCACAGGCTCCTGGACCAACTGATTGGCTGGGACTTCCTCTTGAGGGGTGGGGCTAATTGTGTCCTGCATGCTGATTGGCTTTTCCCCTCCCATAGCAAGGGCAGGACCCATATTAAGCTGAAGGAAGAAAAGTGGAACAGGGTTTTATCCAAACAGCTTAAAAATTGGCGAATATAAAAATAGCGGCAACTGCTGCTCTACTGATAGCAAATAAATTTAAATATTTATTTATTTATATAGGCTTTTCATTCCAGTGGTTGGAAGAGCCATGCACTGTCAATCACTGCCTGCATGAAACCAATAGAAACCATCAGTCTCCTTTGCAGAGTGGGTTAAATCTTACCATGGGTTTCAAAGAGGCACTAGCAAGACACCGTTAGTGTGGTCAAATATTGTGGTCTTGAAAAAAATTCACTATTAATTCCATATAGCTGATGAACATGATTAACAAAATATATGAGACATACTGTAATAAGCACAGCCAGAATTAGGCAATCAAAAGGTGTCAGATGAGATGGGCCGGGCATCTGTCTAGAATGCCTCTGAGATGGTCCCTGGGGAGGTGCTTTGGACATGTCCAACCTGGAGGAGACCCCAGGGCAAACCCAGGACACGCTTGAGAAATAATATCTCTCGGCTGACCTGGGAATGCCTCTGTATCTCTCCTGGAGGAGGAGGAGGAGGACGAGGAGGTGGTTGGGGGTAGGGAGGTCTGGGCATCTCTATGTCTATCTCTATGACTGCTGTCCATGGACCTGACCCCAGATAAGTGGCGGACAATGGATAGATGGGTGGATGGATGGATGGATGGATGGATGAAGAGAACTCAAAGTGCAGGCTGAGGGTTCCATCAACCCTACCACCATCGTTATCATCATTGTCACCAGCCACAAGCCAGGCTGAAGAGGAACAGAGGGAAGGCTGGCCTACCTGCAGGTTGTTGAGAAGGCAGGCCAGTGGGCTGAGCCCAGGTGGCGCCCCCTGGAGGAGGGGCAGCCCAAGTGCAGCTGTTTGCATAGGGGGCAGCAGCAGGGGCCCAGCCCCCAGCAAGCTGTTTATGTTTCCCAGAGCTGCCAGGTCACCTGCAAACATGAATCACCCCATAACACATCTAGCCAGAGTTACCGCCTCCGCTAAGGTGAGAGCTCCATATTCTCTCATACTGAAAGATACATTTTAACATTAATCTTATACAAGAACACATCCAGCCGCAACATTATTGTACTGGCACAGAGAGCTGAACACCAGTACTTACTACTGTGACAAGTGTCCTGTCTTAGACTGCATCACAGGTGTTTACTGTTGTTCAGCTTAGGCTGAATTGCTCCAGTGAGATTACCGATATAAAAGACCGTAGATAAAGGATAAAGTTTCTAAAAAGGTCAGCAAAACAATAAAGTAACTGCCAAATTAATTTAAAGTAGCATTAATGCATGTAAATACAGTCAGTCAGCAAAATTTGCATTTTATGCCAATGTAGGTTATGCTCATTGAAGAGGCTTTTTGGGTAGCAACAGAAGCTATTTTTGTTTGGAAAAGCAAAAATATGCTCAAATTAGCATTACAGTTGAGCGGAGACTTAAAACTGCTATTAGGCGTTTTTCATTGGCCACGTGACGGAAGGCGGCGTGCCGTTAGGTCTCACTTACCGAGAACTCCGGGGGGCAGAAGGGGGCCGAGGAGCTGAGGGGGCGAGGAGCCGTTCTTCCCGTGGCCCGACACGGGGGCGGCGTCCACACCGTCCGGAGCAGCTCCGGCTGTCAGCGCTGAGCAGGTCGCCCCAGGAGAGCTTCCGGACGGACTGGAGAGGTGTACCTGTGCAGGTACACAGAGGCTGTCAGAGAACCATCAGGGGAGCTGCTTTATAAATGATATTTATTACTACTTTTTGTTTAGCAGATGCTTTCATCCAAGAGAAGTACATTTTCTCTCAACATACATTTTATGAAAGAAAGCAGTCCCTGGAACAACTGGAGGTTAAGAGCCTAATGGTGAAATCACTCTGCCGACCCTGAGATTCGAACCAGCGACCTCCCGATCACAGGCTCAGCATCCAAACCCACAGAGCTATACATCACTCGCCACAATTACATCTATCCATCATTCAGTCCTTCATAACCGATCCGATTCAGGGTCAGGGTCATGAACATCCCCGTCATGCTCCTGAACAAGGCCATTAACACCCCCCCCCACCCCAAAAAAATCGCTGGATAAATGTGTGACCCTATGCCGAGACCCATAGCTTTGCTCTCAGCTGTATATGTACATGCGAAACATGCGAAAAGAACCACTACAACTAACCTGTACTTAAACAAATGGTAAGTAAAGGATCATTTCATGTTAGAACAGCAGTACTAAACTTTACGGTAGAACATCAACCAATTTCTTGGTAAGTGACTCATAGCCCATGTATACTAAGCAGACTAGGCAGTAAGTAAGTCAATAGGAAAGAATCTAAGGGGCCACCTGAGAATGGGGATGCTGGGGACTCGGGGACGAGGTCGGGGGGGCTGGAGGAGGATCAGTGGGGCCGAGGGCGGCAGCCAGCAGTGCAGGGTTCAGCGAGAGGAAGGCCGGCGGGGGCAGGGGGGCAGGGACCAGCAGCGACTGCAGGGCCTGGAGAGCACCCTCTACTGGGGGAGAGACGCCCTGCAGGGCCTCCTGGAGCCCGGGCCCCGAGAGCAGGGCGTCCAGCAGGGCCGGCGTCTTCTCCAGGGCGAGGCTGTCCTGGAGGGGCGGGAACGGCTGCTGCTGCTGCTGCTGGAGGAGAAGGTCCAGGTTGAGCTGGCCCAGCCCAGCCAGGGGCAACATGGCCGCCACCTGCTGCTGGCTAAGCAGCAAGGAGGCCATGAGCAGAGCCTGCAGCCCCGGCTTCTCGGCCACATCCCCCGTCTGGCCCGGGGAGGGCGAGGCTGCCGGAGGGGGGGGCGGGTTCAAAAGACTCAAGAGGTTTATGGGCAGGTCTCCCTGAGCGGCCGGCATGGAAGGCAGAAGGCCGAGCTGGCCGGGCTGCTGCTGGGACGGGGCGTGGGGCTGCTGGCTGCCCATCCACAGGCCGATGGGCGGGGAGCCCAGGAAGGGCGGCCCCAGCAGGGAGGGCAGCCCCGAGTTAGCCGAGAGGAGCTGGAGGAGCTGCTCCTGATTCATGAAGGGGAAGGAGTCGGCCAGCTGCAGGGGGCCGGCGGGCTCCCCCGCGGGACCCCCACCGGGGCTGCAGGCGGGTGGCAGCCTGCCGTTCGGGACTTCCTGAGGCTCCAGCGGCGCGAGGGAGGCTGCGGGAGACAGAGAGAGCACAGGGTTTGCCGAGGCATCCGGGAGCCCATAAAACCAGCTTAATGTTTTACTGTGTAAACATGAGGGCAGCCTGGGCGCCCGCTTTCTGTGGCGAGTATAACCAGGACAGGACTCCCCAGGCTGCAAACTAGGCCCCAGGGACTAATTCTGTAGCATTTCAGGGAATGTGTTCTCACATACCTCAGACACTTTTGGTGATATTAATAACATATACAACGAAAAAGCATGCCAGTACTAAGCACAGTGAAAACTAAATATGTGGAAGGCACACGCAAATCATACATACTGCGGAGCCACAATGTGTGAGCCCATATTTTAGTGTCGATAATGGATTACATAAAACATTGTCAGTGAGGTACTCACACCAGCTCCTGGGGTGTAACATCACCCCCAAACGGTGAGGCAAAACCTGACCTCAGAAGGTCAGCATATAATAGGTAAGGTAAATCTGTCTAACAAGCATAAATAATATTAACAAGGAGACACATTCTACCCACCTTGCTCATTTAAATATTCTCTAAGTGGTACCCAAATTTCATGAATCAAAGGGCTGCATGTCTACTACATTAACAGAAACCTTGAGTAAACAAAAGAAATACCAATACTATATTACTACAATAATAGTAATAAAATAAACAATAACGATATTTATTAGTATCATCATCGATAACAGTTCTAGTTCTGAGCTTACTGGGGATTCAGCTACTTCCTACTTGTGGTCCCATGTCCTTAAATCTAGACATTGACTGTCTCTTCTTATCTACTTCCACACAACACAGCCGTTGCTTAAGACTGAGGAGATCTGGCCCTTCAGACCTGCCCTTGTATGGTCAGCCTCTGAGAGCAGGGACCACTTCCACAGTTCTATACTGGACTCGCTCTCGCACCCAAATATCCTTCTGAGCAGAATGGACCAAAGTTGTGGGGAGCGTTCCAAGGTGAGGACCTGCCAAAGCCTCCATACTGACATACCCATGCAGCTCTCTCTCTGCAGCATCCCCACAGTGGTCCTACGTCAACGCAATTTCATCAATTATTCTCGAATGTATCTGGCGTTATATATCCACACCTTCCATACCAGAACACTGGTAAACAACAAAACAATTGCCTCGTTAAGATCTTTCCTAAGTTTCAGCTTCCAGTTGTCGGCTTACTTCTGAACTGTCGCTTGGCAACCACTCGACATACTGTCTGCCATGCCACCCAATTTCGTGCTATTCAACTTTACCGGATTCCTTTAATGTCTCAGTTACCAGATTATGCCATTGTAGATTAGACTGTTCTACTGAGCCCAGCACAGACCCCCCGAGGTACACCACTGATAACACCAAGCCAGGTGGAGGCTACACCCCTTCCAATGACACATCACTCTGATAAATGGATTTCAGTGAGTCATCAGAGTACAAACCAGATTTTTTTCATAACTGGGAAAAGAGGTGTGGACAGATTAGTACAGTGGGTTTCAAAGCAGTCCTCAGGAACCCCCAGGTGGTCCACATTTTTGCTCCCAACCAATTCCCTGGGAGTTGGGAGGACGCAGAAACATAGGCCACCTGGGGGACCCCAAGGGTTGGTCTGAGAAACACTGATGTAAGAGAAGGACATCCTCATCATGGCTGTACTTATACATCACTGTCCTTTTGTCAACCCGCAGGACCGATCTGCAAACGGCATTTATTAAAAGGCATTCGACATTCTCAAGCTTGCAGATGAATGTGTCGTGAGACCAACCTCCAGTGCAGTCAGCCTGGCTCTGGTTGGACGTGCCGTTGGTTCCGACAGAACAACCATCCCCCTCCTTCAGCCCGGAGTTCTTCTCCTCCAAAGTCACAGACGGCAGTTGACCCAGCATGCCGAGAACATGGGCTCCGAACTCTTGAGACAGAGGCACAGCCGCGGCACTTGCCGGGTTGAAAGCGAGCGCAGGGGTCGGGCCGGCCCGGAGGGCGCCCTCCATCTCTTGGGCTACGGCGACTAGGGGAAAGGGTTGCTGGGAGGAGGACGATGGGGGTGCTTCCTCCGCAAGACTTTGGGCTTGCTGGTGAGCAGCTTGCATTTGGGGTACACCGGGACCCTGGTATTGTACCGGCTGGATAACGGCGTGGCTGGGGGAAGAGGAGAGTCCGTGCTCCTGCTTGGGGACTGGAACGGTCAGGGCCAGGCTGGGAGCCGCTTGGGAGTTCTGGATGCTCAGCAGGTGTAGGAGGGCCGAGAGAGGCTGGGCCGGGGGCTGGGGGAGCGGGGCACCGGCCTTCCTGTCTTCCGGCAAGTCCGGCTGCTTGGGCAGGATGTGCGAGTTGGCTAAGGAGCGAGGGGGCTGCAGGAGGTGGCGAGCATCTGGGTGGGGGGGTGGCGGGGATGAGGCAAGGAGCGTGGCCGAGTCCCCCGGTGTCCTCAGGCCCCGCAGCTGGGACTCCTTCAGCATGCTGAGCACTGTGGGCGAGCGGCGCTGGCGACGCCGGCGTGCCGCCTTATCCAGGAGGGCGATGGAGAGGGCGCCAGGCGCACGGGACACGGAGGGGTGGGGCACCAGCAGCGAAGCCGGGGAGGGCTGGACGGCTGGGCGGACGCTGCTGTGTAAAGTGCCGACCGGTGCCTTGGGCTGCTGGGTCTCGGCCGTACCGGCCGAGGTCTGGTTCTGGCTCCTCTGACTGGCCATCTGCGTCTTGGGCTGCTGGGTCTCGGCCGTACCGGCCGAGGTCTGGTTCTGACTCCTCTGACTGGCCATCTGTGCCTTGGCCGCCGCGGACAGCAGGCTGCTGGCCGGAAAAGGGGTGGAATGCTGCTGGTGCTTCTGCTGGCTAAGGAGTTGGCCCAGCGGGAGGCCAAGGAGCCCCACCATGCCGGCACTGGCGGCTGGCGGCACACCCTTCCTGTCAGAGGCGAACTGGGGTGTGGTGAGAGGCAAGGGGGTCTGAAAGTTGCTTTGGTTGGTCTGCGTGCCTGGGGGGGCACCGCCTTTCCCACAGTCCTTAATCTGCTGCAGCCGGCTCTTGGGACTGATGGGGGGTAAGGCTTTGGGAGACCCCCCAAGCGCGGTTAAGGGCAGCTTGCTCCCAGGCAGATAAGTGGTCGCCACCATCCCAGTGGCCCCACCCTCGGAGAGAGAGGAAGACGAGGTGGAGGAATGGTGGGAACGTTGCTGCGGAGAATGGTCCAGGCTCCCCGAAGGAGAGGGGCAGCATGAAAATGGGGAGGGCGAGCCGTCGCGAGCCCCCGAGGGCCCGCCCTGACTGGCCCTCAGTGCTGGGGAGGGGGAAGACCGAGATACGTCCAGGGGGTGAACGTTGGCGTGAGAGCCAGGACTGCAGGAGCCAGGGGCTTCCAGGGCACAGGCTGCCCTCTGGGTCTGCACTGCATTCTGGGAAGGGTGGGAGTACTTCGGAGGGGGCCCGTATCCTGGGAATGGGGGACACCCAGGCGACAGAGGGGGCAGTTTACGGGTAAGTGGCACCAGCTCGGCGGAAAGTTGCACTCGAGAGCCCGAGTGAGGGAGGACTAAGGAGCCGTTGAAAGGGAAAAGGACAGAGGGTAGCTGGACGGAGCTGGAGACGCTCCCTGGCGGACCCGGACCGGCACCGTCGCCAGGCTTGCACTGAGTGGACAGGCAAGGTCGAGGGGAGTAAGTGCAGTGGCCCCCGTCCTCAAGGCCCCCCGAGGACCCCGCTCTTGTATCCCTGACGTCCATGGTGCCAGAACTACCCCCTAGGAGAACGAGACAGAGGAGAAAGCCCTCAATAGGCAAATGAACAGGAGCTCCCCCACAGAGCCACCCGCAACATGCAAAGCAGAGTGCACGGGTGTGCGGAACCACGTGGGCGGTCGGAATCGACCTGTGGCGGAAATGCGGCCCCCACGTGCAACAGGCACCCAGGTCCAGCAGCCAGAGACCTAAAAAGCAATCTATCATCCACAGACCACTTATCTGTAACATGTGCCTCTGAGAAGATATATATCCATCCTGTCATTGCCCTGTTATTATTACCCAGTCAATAAAAACTGCTACATCCAAATCATTAACATCACGCATATGAGCATAAATCTTTAGTTAAACAGCTCTATCGTGGAGGACACTGGCGAAGCGGCACGCAGATCTGCCCAGTTTCCCCGAGTCTGGCCGTGAATCCGAGCGACGGCACGGATCCGTACCACGCGCCCCAGGGGTGTGGCAGCCAGCCGTACCTGCACCGCAGGCAGAGGGGAGCATCGGGGGGACCTGCATGCTGCGGCAGAGCGCCGCCATGGCGACCACTTTCCGCCGGTGGTTGCACAGCTTGGTCATATCCTCCTGGGCCTTCCCGGGCTGCTGGCAGCGCTGCCGGACCACCGCCGCCGGGTCAAAGTTGAACACCTACAAGGAAGTGGGGAGCGGTGGGCGGGGCATCGTGGGGTCAAGAGGTCATGACTTCCAGCACAAATTTCCAGCACAGTAATTAGACGAAGTCCCACAGTCTACGGATATTATGTCTGGCCACTCCCCCGAGATCCCCGCATGCGAGCCTAAAGCAACTGACTGTCTGCCTCCGGGGTGCACCGGGACCCCAGAGATTCCATTAATCCCTGTGGGGAGATCCTTTTTTCACCTAGCCCATCCTGCTCTCCATGAGATTCACATGCAGGTGAGAGCAGGCTTGGGGGGGGATCGACCTTCTGACCGCAGAGGGGCTATCCCAATGAGCCCGATGAGATGTAAACTCACCTTGTGCAGGACGAGCGGACACTCCAGCCCACACTTACAGGTGCTGTCTGTCAACAAATACAATTTCACTTCCTCCAGGGAAGACAGGACCATGCCGCTGGGGCTGCAAGGAAGGGGGGCAGAGAGAAGGACAAAAAATAAAGATGCAACAGCATTAATAATAATAATAATAATTCACAGACGAAAACAGGATGGATCTTGGAGAGGAAGGAGCATGCATGAATCTTATAGTGCAGCTGTAAATAATTAAGTAATTTAAAAAAATTAAGGTTTGTTTACCTGGTATAGGCCACCGACCCACCCTCAACTCCACGCTGCCAGCCGACAGGAACCTGCACCGCCGAAGTGGGGACGTCATCCTTGTCGCTGGCATCACACTCACTGCCTCCCGTCATTGTCTCTCCTCAGGCTTCCAGAACCTTCTCACGGAATGGGGGGGGGGATGGAGGGGCAGGTAGAGGGAAGATTAAAAAGTAACCAGGCGTGGAAGTAAGGATGGAAAAAGATGGTGTGTCCCCCCCCCACCCCACTCTTTAGATTAAATGATGAAAGAGATTCAATATGAAAAAGGACTGTAAGGAAACTCAGACTATCATGACTACAGTTGAACTTTTCCCCATTTAAAACTTGAGGCCAGCAGGAAAATCCGCACCAGCCTTAATCTCATACACTCCATGGTACCGCAGGCCGCTGGGCACATGGCAGGAAACGCAGCAGAGAAGCAAGAATTCCTCTTGGCAACCTGAAAGGACGCCGGTCATACCTTTTCATCTTCACAAAACCTCCACCGGAGCAGTCCATGGAATCCACCCTTTAAAGCACATGGTTTCCGATGGACGAGACTCAGCGGGACCCAGGGGCAGGCCAGGGCCCGGGGCAGGCCGACGGCACCCCCTTCAGACCTCAAACCGGTACTAACGTCCAGAATCGCCCCACCTTCACCTCGGCGTCACAAGGCTGCAACACAGAAGAGGGCCGGTTTAAAGCAAAAGCACGCTGACGGGCTCCATTCTGTGCCCGGCAGCTGGGAGGTGACGGCGAGCGAGGGCACCAGCATGGCACAATTCAGACCCTTTTCCCCTCGTTCCCCCCTCCTTTTTAGTACCAGCAGTCCAAACAGGTCTGTAAATAGCTAAGTGTGAACTCTGCTTACAGCGGAAGGTAAACACAGAGGGAGAGGCAGGAGAACAAGGAAGATCAGGAGGTGTGAAAACTGGCACAGTGTCTCCCGCGTTTGAAGTCTTGACAGTTGCTCCCCCCCCCACCCCCCCAAGATGCAGGACAGAGGTGACCAGGAGAAAGGGGAAAGGGGCTAAAACTGGGCAGGTGGCAGACACGAGTAATCAAAGCAAGAATAACAAGGAGAGAGAGAGGCAAAGGCAGTGGAGGGTGGTAAAGATAAAAGAAGCAGGAGCTGCACTGGGACAGAACCAGAGCAGAGCGAGGAGATGCTTCCAGAAGGAGGCACTCAGAGCAGGACCATAACCTGGGACCTGACAGCACCAGTGATACAGCAAACACACAAAAACATAAAAAAAATTACACAATGAAAACATCCAGAAGTAACAGCAGCTGAAATAAACAGATGAGCGACTGTACTCAGACTTGCATTTGAGCAGTTAATGGCTGAGGCTAGTTCGGTGTTATGCATGTCAAACACACTCCCATATATAATACACCTCAACTAGTCAATCGCCACTCTGGACATAAAGGGAGACAAGGAACTGGGGTGACTGTCCAGGACACTATGTCAAGCCTGGTGGAGGAGAGGTGAAAGTTCTGCTATGAAGCTCTGGTGCCAAAAGTCTCGGAAATTCAAGCATCATCAAGCCAAAACCACATAAATGCTTACCTGGCCTAGTCACTGTGCTCTCACAAACATGAATCACTGTCAACTCATTGGAGTGAACAGTCCAGCAAGGAAAACTAATATAGAATATAGCATCATTAGGCTATACCATAATGTAAACAAATACTATTACAGCATAGGTAGCACACTACATAAAGACAGGCCATTTTAAAAATAATATTAAAAAAAAAAAAACTTAATTGCCAATTTAAATTTATAACAACAACAAAAATCTGTTATATTTTACTACTGTAACATTAAGTTATAGTATTAAAGTTTACTTCATAATATATGACAGCAATGGCCACCATCATAATAATCGTAATGTTATAATACATAAAGATAATAAGATAATTAGGAGCAAATTCAGAACGAAAATGACATGCAGCAAAATTTGCAGCAAAAGAGAAGAGCAGGCAGCTTTCTGTCCGGAGCCTAGACGCGCATTCGGGGGACGAAGGCACACAGATGGCGAGTGGCGCTCTTTTCTATTATGTCAGATCGCGCATTTTGCTGGCTGGCTGCAAGTTATAAAAGAAACGGTACGGGGGGGGACGGGGACGGGGGTGCACATTTGACACATGCGCCCTTATTTCGCCAGCAAACAAACGCGCCGCCGCTCCGTTAGCGGACAGGTCCCAGGTGCGGGGACTCTGCCGGGGCTGCAAGTGACGGCGACAAGCGGACGTGCGACGGAGTGCCAGCGGCTGCATGTGGCAAAGCATCTTAGGGCAGTGTTTCCCGAAAGAGCCCCGCGCGCACACACACACACACACACACACTCCCAGGGACACACACACGGCTAGCCGGCTAGCCTGCTAACCAGCCAGCTAAATATAGGCAGCGCCGTACCTCTGTTTACGAAGTTTCCTGCTCCTCCGCCGCGATGCAGGCGCAGATAGCCGACGGCTTATTTGACACTTTTGCGGTTGTTATTCGCCGGCCGCGGATGTTTCCCTTCCCCGCTCCCCTTCGCTTCTCCCCCCTCCTGCTCTCTCTTATCTCCGTCTACTAGTCTCCCTTAAAAAACAAAGGGCAATAACGCAGGGGTTTTTTTTATTGCGCCCGTTGCATTGTCGCAAATGACTTTAAATTCGGGAAGGTCCCCACAGTCCCCCAGCGAGAGGCGATCGGCCCCGTGCGAGCGCGCGCCGCTGCCCCCCAAGCCTCCTGGCCGCACCGGGACCTCTTCCCTACCGATTTTTTGACTCTCTGGTGCGCCTTTTAGACCATTCCCGTTTCCAAGTTCCCTATTTTTTCCTTTGGATTCCGTGCCAAAAAAATCATGGAGTTTCCCCCCCAGAGCATGCGCACTTAGAGAGGGACAGCCCTGGGAATTCCATACCCACAATGCACCGGGGCCGTGGAAAAAAAAAAGCGTTTGAAAATATAAGGGAGAGCGGAATGCGGGCGCTCCGGTCCCGGTCCGGGTCCGGGTCCGCGTCGCGGCGACCCGCCTACCCTCGCAAAACACCCTCCGAATGCATGTGCATGTCAGATAATTTTACACGCGTAGAAATTGGCTGAAATGTTTGCTGTGTACTGAGGCGCAGCGTCTAAATTACAAGGGGCTGTGCCGTATGTTTTCCACGCCACCTAAACATTTTATTTACTCCCCCCCTTTAAAAAAAAAACGCTTGATAAATTTATATATTTTTCCCTTAAATTATGTAGGCTGGATGAGTAATTTCTGCAATAATTTCTAATGCAAATGCTAACCCCTCCCTCTATTAATCTCACGCTGCGGGCAAGTATTTTATACAAGCCTATCCCACAGGCGCTAAACTTGGTAAAGCGAACAGTTAGCTATTTGTGCTTTTTCGGTAAATGCGGAATTCTGGTTAAAAATACCAAGGAGTTTTTATTTATTGTATACTGGAAGTAATTTCCTTGTAATTAGGTTGAAGTCAGCAAGGTACCCTTAATAATGCCGTTTGAAAGATTGTGAAAATGACCCTTTTCCAAGGTGTCATCGCATATGTTGATTTTGGGAATGTTTTAGCAAAATGGGCACAGCCAATTACAGAAAACGCACAGCCTCGTTCTTTACTTTTACCCAATTCACTGCAGGCTCCTAAAACTGCTGCCTGGCATCATAAAAGCAGCCTCCATCCAAGCTCACATGTCTTTTCTCTTTCCACTTCAAGGTCATCAACAAAACATGGATCACTTCTCATGACTCAGATGCTGAAGCCTCTTGGGAACTTAAACACCTTCATCCACCGTGATGGTCCTTCATATACCAGTTTCTCTCGCCCGTCGCATCTGTTAAACCTGAAGCACCTAGTGCTAATCAACCTTCATAAAATGCAGCACCTAGAGCTCAGCATTACCCAGAAAATTATTTTATTATCCGCTATAATCTAAAATATTTTCTGTCTTCTCTACCTACTATTGATCTGCTTTTCAATCTTGCTATCATTTCCGGTGCCACCCAGTTATCAACTTCAGCAGAACACACCTCCAGTACTGTTGAGAATCACACTCTGATATCTTTCCCCCCTTTCCAAGAATCTTGAACATGCAATCTTTAACTTTTTCAATCCTAGAGCAAATTCCTCTACTAACGCTAATTGGTGTTCAAGGCCAGATGTTCCTCCAGAACAGCCTTATGTCTTGTCTCTGATACAATACCCCAATTCTCCTCTATCCTTATTTAATTTAATGTAAACACACTGTCCTATTTGTCCAGTGACTGTTGGCTCACTTCTTGACTGTGTCCATCTGGATGTGCGTCCGCAGCAGCTCAGCTTGTTAAGCCCACAATGAGTGTGTGACCTGCATCCCACAGGCCCCTTTTAACATCCCAGGTGCAGGCAGCCCGGCAGCTTCTGCAATGTGTCGCCGTGACTTTCATCCAATTAACACTCGGCCATCACTAGAAGCGCAATAGTATTGAAACTGTACACAGTCACTCAAACTGATAGAAAAAATTATTAAGAGTCTGGACTGCATTTGTATTTTAATTTTTCCTCATACTGATTATCTTGTCTTTCTCATCATTGGTGATCAAATGTTTCATAGTATAATATAGGTCATTAAAAATGTTTTCTCTTTTTGCTCATGAAATTGTTTTTTTTTTAGGTACACTATTCAATGCTGCATTTTTGAAATACAAAATAATAGAATTCCCAATATTTTGAGTGCTGCTATTTTGAACATCTTATTTCCATCGTGGATTTTTTTCCGCTGGTGAGCCGTGCCACAATGCGTAATGATGGTTTGTTTTTTAATGGCTATCATCTGTATGGAAAAGCCGAGAGAATCCGTGAAGCCTTCAGGTCTGCTTCTCACCAGGAACCATCAGGCCCAGAGAGGGTATTCAGAGACCCTGTTTTGACACTGAATTCCATGACAGGCTGTTGTCACATACCGTCCTTATAAGTCCAAAATATTGTTTTGCATGGTGCTGTTTTCCCTTCAGAAACAGCTACTTTTAGTCAAAAATGTAAAAGTAAAATAATAGAGCATTAAGTAAATGCCTTAATATTTATCTCTGTTTTGGCTGCAGTTTATCTGTGTGAACAGATTGTATTAAGTAAAAGAAATGTGTTTAATGTTGTTTAAATATTCTGCACGTCAACTGCCAGCTGTGCTACATAATTAAAAAAATAAAACACAAATGATCTTCTAAGGTAAGCCTAGGGTAACAGCTATTTGTGCTCCTTTTCCTGTACCTACTGTGTCCATGTACACTCTTCATTCTGCATAACCAATTGTTCATTGCTGTTGTGTTTTGTGGATATTATGAAGGCAAATTAAACAGTGCTATAGCAATCAACTGTCCTGACTAGGACCCTCCTGTGACGGGCAGTTTTTAAAGAACTATATCTAGGTTCCTGATTGCAATGAAAAAACATATTCTGTCCTATTCAGCCCCTTCCTAGAGCTGCACAACAGTCTACTCAAATTTTAGTATTATTGAGACTTGTTTTTCAAATGCATGTCTGACTTATAAAAGTATTAATAATATATTTAGTCACCCTATTTATCTGGTGTGTAACAACCCTCTTTTTCCAGTTCAGAAAAAAGGACACTTCATGACTAAATGTGGTATTCGTTGATCTTTCTAAATATATCTTATTGATAACACAACACATGTGTGTGCTGGCAACCACTGCATTTTTCCTTAAATCATTTACCACTATTAAATTAATATACTAGAATTAAATTCTTAATTGAAGCATACATTATATATTAAACATCTTATGCCTCTTTCCCAAATGTATGACCCCTTTTCACTCTTTTTCTTTTCGGATGGTGTACAAATATCCTCCAAATAAACACATGCTCGCGAGCACAAAAAGTCAAGCTATACTAAATATATTGGCAAATTCTCGGTGAAATGGTTAGTCACACACTTAATGAAGAGAATGCTTGTGGACCGCTTCTAAATATCCGAAATACATTTCGGGTATAACATTCTCGACCGAGGTTTCAGATAAAAACAACGCCAAGAATTTTCTTTTGCGAAAAGCAAAACTTGAAGGTGGAGAACACGGGCTATTAGCCTACTCGGCAACAGCCACCGGTTCCGTGACGTATCGCCGGCGTATCCTCTCGCGCGCTAGCCGATGTCCTGGAGACAGTATTTTGCTTTTCTATTCGCTGCCCGTGCGTACATCCCTCTTGTGCTGTTGCTAGGCTATAAACACTGCGCTTTGTACCATGCACTTTGCAGCACTATCGTGGCGACTGGAGAGTTTTGATTAACTTGTTATTCCTAAATTTAAATTAGGAACTTCACATTATTTTATTTATGACCGCAGCCTGTTTCAGTTTTAGGTCAAAATAATATTTTTATGTGTGTGTGATATATATAGAGATATATTTTGCCATACTATGTCGTTTTTCATTTGACAGCTTGACATGCGCTACTAAAAACTGTACAAGAATCCAGAGAATCCTTTATTATATTAAATATTGTCTCAAGACAATGTTAATAACCATTGCTTACAATTAAGGTGCAATACACGAGTACTTAGCAGTTAGTCAGTTTTTATTAGTCGGCAGCCACTACTTTTTATGACACAACGTTTAAAAGGAAAATAACTTTATATTGGCATTTTTAGCCCACTATTCAGTGGCGTTGTCGTGCGCTTCGTAGTTTAATGCAGACAGGAGATTTTATTTGGACTGAATCGCAGCAATGTGGGGCAAACATCATACAGTGGGTGGTTTAACCTTTTTCTTACTATGATTGTAACAATGGTTACATTCTTTGAGACAACATTTTTCTTCGTTTCGTAGGGGCTGCTTAAGGTATAAACCTTCTTTAAACGTGACAAAAAATATATATATTCGGTTAAAAATGGATGCCGTGCCCATTGCAAAGGGGGTACTGTAGCAGGTGTTTCGTGCCA
The DNA here is from genome assembly GCA_026780845.1 of Petrocephalus sullivani. NCBI lineage: Eukaryota > Metazoa > Chordata > Actinopteri > Osteoglossiformes > Mormyridae > Petrocephalus > Petrocephalus sullivani. The sequence goes on along the minus strand of JAODKM010000118.1, from coordinate 2,276,231 downwards.
GTGACAAGAGAAATACTAGCCGGACAAGTGAGGGCGATATCTCGATAACCTGTCCTTAACTGAGCACCAGTATAAATTGGCTACAAATGTGTACGCTCACGCATAACCCATACACACCGGAAGTAAAAGGAAATAAGGAGGTAGTTCGCAGATAACCATTTCCCTTATACCAAGATAAGAGATTTCGATACGAAGGTCATTCGCCAATCCTTTCTATTAGCAGAAACACAGTTTGTTTAATTCTAGATAAAATGTACTTATACGTCGATCGGTTACTGGTTTAGCCACCGAAACGTACGCAAAATACCGAAAGCCCATATGTATACGTGTCAACGCTATTCATATATTATTGAATCGATATTCGGTAGAAGAAAACAATTAACGCCACACTTTATAATGTTGCGAAATTCGTGTAATGCGTACGCAAGCAAAAACAGATTGGAAACTTTCGAATATCCTTGCATAGTTTTTTATGTTTTAACGAAAAACTGTTAAATAAAACATGCTCCGTTTTTGCCAGTCTTATCTCCGGATGGAAATTGGTTGCCAACGATTGCATCATTCGTTTCATGTGACTCCCATACGCCCCAAATTCGTCCTGGCCGTCTTATGACTGCATCACATCTTTTCTCAACACACAAACTATCGGGGCTGGGACAGCTAGCAAGTCACATAAAGCCCGCCCCCCTGCTTGTCACACATCCACACAGTGAGTGTCACCAAGCAAAAGAACGTTAAACCGAGTCAATGATTGGCCCAAGCAGATGTCAATCATTGCTTAATGCTAATCCGCGTTCGGTTGAGAATTCTTTCCCTTCCCTCTCAGGGTTAGGTTGGCCTACTATATATATAAAGATCGCCGGGAGTTTCCTAAAATTCACATTCAGTGACTTATACTGAACAATGGTTAACATGAGCAATCAGCAATCTCAACTAAAATACATACATACTCCAAACCCTAGACAATCGAAAAAGCGAAATAATAAAAAGAAAAGGGTAAGTAGCATTTTCCCTTATTATTAGATCTTCAGTGATTCATTTTAATATTAGTAGCAAAAATGTATTAATTCTGTTTTCTATGGCTGAACGTTATCTTTCTCTTCTATCAAAAAGTAATTATATATACACATTTTTAAATTGTCATAGCTACACTGGCATGGATTAAGCTGGAAAATCTTTTTCTCGACTCAAACATATGTCTTTTAACTTTCCGAGAAAAGGAAAAGTGTTCTGTTTTGGCAACTTTCCCATGTCTGTTTTGGGAGTACAGTTGCCATTTTAAATTTGGCATGTCTTTTAATAGACATTTCCTTAAAACGTCCCTTTAAGGAGCCGTTCGCTTTATAAGTTTCGACATCGCATTGTGTCAGTTTAAGATTTCCTTTATGTGACACTGACTTGACTGCAGGAATACATATATCTTTTACCAATGGTCTCTAAATGTTACCTTGCTCTGAGTTGCAGCCCTAACCAGCTGCTTTGACGTGTTGCAGTCAGCATAACGTGAGATTTCTAAAGATGAATATGCCCTAACTTGTTGCCTGTGATTGTCTTCATCCATATGTAGTTGCATGTCAAAAGCTATGCATATATGCATATAAGTTCTTTAAGTATCTGGTACTGGTATTTTAATTGACCACTCCGGGGGTGGGGGGTCCGGACGCGCAGCTGGCCAGCGGACCCTTGCCTCTGTCTCTGGACAGCCGAGCCGTGCTTCGGGCGGCCGGGCTGACGGCGAGCCGCCGCGTCGGGGTTCCCCTATCATCCGCCCACCCGCCCGACGCCCAGCTCCGTCCGTCTGCCTGTTTCTGTTTGCTGCCTTTATTTTGACAATTGGCAAGCGAACAGTAATTAGATCAGGAAAAAAAAAACTGTAAGGAGGTTGCTAGACACTCTTTCTAATCATTTCACGTGTATTCCGATTGATTTGAATAAGTAACATTGTTCTGCGGGCATTCAGTTCACTTGAAATCGTTGCATATAAGTTAAAGTATTTTTTAGTACAAGGAGTGGCTACGCAGTAACCATTTTTGATCATTAATGTTCAGATGAAGTTGGTCCCGTCTGCGCCCAGCCTTGCCGAAGAGACGGCGTCCCGTGTCGGGGCGTGTTGGTTTTTCACCATTATTTGATGCTGGCAGCATTTAATGCCGCGAGCCATGTTTTTGCGCTTTACGCTGTATTTTGGTCCGGGGTTGCGCGAGGGCTCGTGCTGCAGCGGCGGAGACCCCAGACTGGCGCAGGGGGGCGCTACGGAGCGCCAGCCGGCTCTCTGTTTACATGAAAACCAGTGACCCAAATTCCGCAGCCCGGGACCGACGCGAGCGTGCAACATGCTCGGCTGTCAGTGACTCTCTCGGCCCAGTCCCGCTAATCATGTATACACTGGATAAGTGTAATCATTATAAATGCTGCATTTGTGGGACACGACGGTATAATTTTATTCAGACGGGAGAAGTAACACGTTGGCATGATTCGAATCCTACGCATGGAGGGGGCACGGATCAATCCGGGCGCCCACTTATCCTTCACGGTGCACTTACTTCTCATGTTACCTCTTTTTAGGTGGGGTATTTTTTTAAAAATAGGTCCTTAAGCCCCCTAATAAAAGAATAAAGGATGTTTTGTCGGTTGCCTCGTTGTAAGCATGGGGGGCATATTGGGAATAACGTATTTTTGGTTTCCACCTTCTCTCCTCCCGTAGACATTTTGGGACGAGTTATCACCGACAACACACAGACAGACTTGATTAACGGGAATTTTTTAAAAAAAGGTAAGCGCACTTAATCAAATGTAGAGTGTGTCTGTATTGTATATATCAGCAAGTGTCATCATTGAGAAAACAAAATCGCAGTCAGAATAACTGGGTCTTTCGTAACATCATTGTTTTTATACAATGGCACTTTGAATTAATGCAGTGTAGCGCGCGGCCGCTTGGTGCCGCATTCTCACGTGATAAGACGGGGAGCAGCGGCAAATTTACCAATGCTAATTATGCATCTTAGTAACACTCACTAGCCACGACTCCACATATCTATTGGTGTTAAATATGTGGGGGGAAAGCTGATTGTTGTTGATGCTCCAGGTCCAGTGTGTACCTGTGTGGAAGCATATCTGTGCGTTGCGACTGTTTGGTGAGATGACTGCGGAGTGGCTGCACTTCCCCCCACCGTATCCCCCAGGTGTGGGGCCGCTGTGTGGCGCGGAGCTGGAGGCGTGGTACGAAGACCTGCAGGATATCCTGGGCTCTGATACAGGTGGGGCCAAACATGCTCGCGCCCCACCCGGTCCTGAGGTAAGCCAGGCATCCGCGCCGCTCATCCGGATCCGTGCCGCGGCGCCGCTCGGGGACTGTGCCCGTGACGCATGCGGATCCTCCCGTCTCTCCCCCCCCAGAAGGAGCCGGAGTTCCTGGATGTCCTCGAGAGCTGCTCCCTCACCTGGCTGACAGATGGCCAGGTGTGGGGCGAAGGGGTCCAGCAGGTTGCGGAGGACGAACCGCAGCACCTGCCCAGCCACAGCTCCTCCTCTTCCTCTTCCTCTTCCTCCTCCTCATCGGGGTTGAGCCCCCCCGCGGCAGATGGCGGAGGGGAGGCGGGGGGAGACCTGTTGCCACCGGAGTTCTTTGAGCTGCTGAGCGAGGGAGGGGTGGGATTGATGGAAACGGGGGGTGCCGAGGTGAGCCACTGCTACCACCCCAGTCAGCGGCCCCCCTCCCCCGCGGTCAGCGAGGAGGAGCTGCCCTCCGGCCACGAGGACTCCTCCTGCTCCTCTACCAGCACTTCCGCCTCTCAATCGCCCGCCTTGGCAAACAGCTCTCCTCCTTCTTCCCCCTCCTCCCCACTCGCCGCAGTCCCGCCGCGGCTGGGGAAGCGCAAGAGGGGCACGGAGAGGGGCTGCGCGGCCCCCCCGGGCCCCCCGGCCCCCAGGTCCTCCCCGTCCGCCAAGAAGAGCCGGCGAGAGCGGGAGCAGGAGAACGAGAGGAAGGTGCAGGAGCTGACAGAGCAGAACGAGCGGCTGAAGGCGGAGATCGAGAGGCTGGCAGAGGAGGTGCAGAGAACCAGACGGGCTCTCATTGAGAGGCTAGTCAACACCCGGAAGTGATGCGGGAGTGGGCGGGGCCGTGCCGGAGGAAGAGGGGCGGGGCTTTGAGGTGGGGGATGCAGGCCAGACAATGGCAGGGATGGGACTGATGAATGGGGAAAAGATGGAAGAATAGGGTGAGATAAAGAAGGTGAAGAATGGGAATTTATGTGCCGTGGTCCCCAGCCGTCTTCAGAGATGACTGGGGAGACGGCCAGTCGGGAGCACTCCCGACGGCAGTTACGGAAATGAGCGCCGGAAACATCGAGAAATTGAGGCAGAGATGTAAAAGGTGGACTTGGATAGGTGAAGGGTCGGTATTATGAAAAGGGTGGAGAGCAATTCGGGTGGCGGCGAGTGGCGAGCAAGTTGGCACTCAAGTATTGTCTGCAAGGTCTGTTCAGCGAGGATGTACACGGTGTTACTTGCCGGGTAAGCGGCGCGGCTCAAGAACGGTGGGGTGGAAAGCAGAATGAATGTTATGTTGAAGAGAGAAACCTAAATGGGGCGTGTAAGGTGTCTAAATGTAGCACGAGTGCATATATTCACCCAAAACCTTAACACTTGTAATCTTAAAGGGCTTCTACTTCAGACCTCCGCGCTTCGATGTCGGTCGAGGTCTACGACGGGCAAGATCGAACGGTTAAACTGTTTTAAAACCGTTTGCTGTGGTTGATTGGATAAAAAAAAAGAAAAAAATTTTAAAAAAAGGAGAAAAAAAAAAACATGGATTCCTTGGCATTGTGACCACTCTGCCTGATGTGTGCTTTTGGGGTTGGGTCTGGTTGGGGAGGAGAAAATACTGAAGGGGTTTGATTACCAGTATAGTTTGGTACAAACTGCCTCATCTGATTTAGGGTTAACTGGGCACTAACCATGTTGTTGCCAATTATGGCTCTGTACTTATTTTTATAGTATCCTGTTATATATCATGAATCCACTTAATTCAGTATTTTCATTATTAAAATTGTATATCTAACATAAACGAGCTGCATGCGAATTATTAAATGAAAATGCTACTCTTTGGAAGCATATTCATTTTAAGTTCTGACTTGTACTGTACCTGTGCATTTAATATTAAAGTTTTGTTTTATTTCACACAGATTGTGAGATTTATTTCGCTGCTAGCAGCACGCGGCTGTGCACGAGGGGCGAGAGCAGAGAGCCGTAATTGGGACGGAACTTGACGGGAAGCGCCGTGCTGCTGCCCTATCCGTTCCTCAGATTATTCCCATGAGCCTCGACCTAGTAAAGAATTCCACGGCCAAAATGTATTTATTCATCTTTAATGAGTGTTGGCGGCAAAGAGAAATTACAGGTTAAAAATTGACACGCTACCCAGTCCCCATGATGGCCTACGTTCGCTCGGTAATCTCGTGCTCCTGGAAACCCGGGGATGGCCGGGATGTCCATGGCGTGGGGGTCTCCAGCGCAGGGTTCCCTCCCAGCCGTGGCTGGTGGCGGCTCTCGCGACCAGCCGCGTGTCCTGCTGCTCCGTTTCCCGCATCTCTCCGCTGGTGCCCCCCCCCCCACAATCTCCTGTCCTCATTTCTTCTTGCCTTTCTGGGGGACGGGCTCCGGGTCTCTTCCCTCGGCCAACGCCAGCTGTTTCTTCAGCTCCAGCAGCTTGGTCACCTCCACTGTGATCACATTCTTCTCCGCCTTCTGGGTCTTCAGGGCACGGACCTTGTCCCCCTGAACACACGGTCGCATGGTTAGCCGCGCGGTTCCGTTAGCTACCGGGCCGTCACGCGCCGATTATTCTGTAGGTTCTACCTGTTCTGCCACTTCCTTCTCCAGCTGCTGTGCCCGTTTGGGATCAGCGCCTTTTCCCACGGGACCAGCAGGCGCAGGGGGTGCGTTGCTGGGTGCGGGTGGAACCTGTGCCTGAGAAAAGTCATGGGGGTGGCAAAAATTTCGGCGTCGTCAACGTTAAAACCTGCTATTAAATGACCCCAGCGCAGCCGTGCTCTTACATGCGACGTTCATGCGTCGCATGCCGTCGTGCTGCTTCCCACAGTCACAAGCCAAGCTGCGGAATCTGCACTGGCGTTAGGAGATGGTATAGCTTAAGCGAGGAGACGCACGGGCGATGGTCACAAACAGAACGAAAACTTGCAGGCCCAAATACCTGATTTTTGGGATCCTGATCCTCTGGCTGGTCGAGAAAGCAAGAGCGAGAGTGGGAATTTGTTTGAGTGACACTCGGGAAATTAAGTTGTGTTGCCCTTATCATTTCCAGCTCTAGGTGACTTGTCGGAAAAGCAGGAAAGCTAGCAGTGGACAGGGCTGGAGAACGCTCACCTGCTGTCCCCCGAACCTCTTCCTCAGTCCTTCTATCTGGTCGGCCTCCAGCTTCTGGAACAGCGGACTGACCTGGACGCAAAGTGGTGAGAGAGGAGTCAGGGATTCCCATCACAAGAAAACATTTGCTTTATATTATACTTATTTAGCAGATGCTTTGTCCAAAGCGACGAACATGTGAGAGTTAGACAGGAAGGTGAGCCAGGCCTTAGAGCAACTGGGATTAAGAGCCTCGCTCAAGGGTAAATCAATCATCCAGCCACAGGATTAGAACTGGTGACCTTCTGATCAACAGGCACAGACCTCTCACTCTCTGACCTCTCACAAAACTGGGTTTAAAAAAAAAAAAAACATGTTTATCCCGCGCACACAAACGGCTCATTAAAAGAAGGCGGCATCCTGAAAGCGAGGGGGACAGGTGGGGGATGCGGGGGACAGGCGGCGAGACAACACCGCCCCGCTCACCGTGCCGATGCGGTGTCCGCTAGGCAGCGTGCAGATGAAGGCGCCGGGTCCGCAGAGCATAGCTTCTGCGCAGTTGGGCGGCGCGCGCAGCTGCTGGCAGATGGAGGCGCTGACGGTGGGCATGTAAGGCTGCAGCATGGCCGACAGCAGGCAGGCCATGTTGATGGAGACGCCCGTCACCGTGCTCGCCCGCTGCCTGGAGACGGCGAGATGGTGTCGTTAGCAATCCCGCCGCGCGTGCCCAGGGCCTGCCGGCGGCTGCCCAGGTCGCATACCTGTCTTGGTCTCCTCCTTTGATCCTCTTCCAGGGCTCGTTCATCTGGATGTACTGGTTACCGTGCCGGGAGATGTTCAGGATGCACTTCAGAGCGTCTCGTATCCTGGAGGGAACAAACGGTCGGCTTTGAAGCTAAATCAATAGCTTTAAAAAACAAAACAAACAAAAAAATATTCATGTGTATGTATGTGTGTGTGTGTATATATATATATAAATTCTTTGTTCGTTTTTTTAAAGCTATTGAGCTATTAATTTTATATATATGTATACATATACACACACACACACACATATATATATATATATATATACACACACACACACACATATATATATATATATATATATATACAGTCAACACTTGTAAGAAACACAGTGTCAGCAGTTGTCCTTAAGTGAAACAAC
>JAODKM010000118.1:2247499-2262106 GCA_026780845.1 Petrocephalus sullivani | reverse complement strand
TCAGTATAGTCACACATTGCAATGATTGGTCAGTATAGTCACACATTGCAATGATTGGTCAGTATAGTCACACATTGCAATGATTGGTCAGTATAGTCACACATTGTAATGATTGGTCAGTATAGTCAATATTTCATAACTTATGTTGAACCAAAAGACTTAGAAGCTCCTTTCAGGCTTGTTTGTGTTTTAAAGATTTTAAGATGTTGCTGAGTGAAGCTTAAATTGTGTCATTTTTCTTAAATTTAGTTTTATGTGCATCTGTGTGCAAAATTGCAAGCAGTTTTGTCAATTAAATTACAAAAAAGCAAATCTTCCATAGTTTGTTATTATGCCTATTATATATTATAACGAGCATCTGTGTGTTCACATGAGTAGGATATATTTAAGACACTTCAGAATATTTGATGTTTTGTTTGGTTTCACATTTCTGTTGTGTCTCAAAGTCTCCTTGAACGTTAAAAAACCGCTGCGCTTATATTCGGCCCTAGGACTGGGTCAAGAAACAGTGCTGTAACCCAAACCCACGACCCAGCACAAGGTCCCGTCCCTGAGCAAGACCCCTATTGGGTAAAGTGAGTCGCTCTGGATACGAGCGCCAGCTGGATGCCGTGATTGTAATAACGTAAAACGTAAGGTCCTGCAAACCCGGCCGCCTCGCCAGCTCACCTTCAGCTCCACAGCATTGATCAGGCGGCCACACTTGTCGCACTGGTCCCCGCGGGCCTCGGGGTAGCGGCAGTGGGGGCAGGCCCCCTCCACGAAGCGGTCGGCAAGGAAGCGCTGGCAGTTCTCGCAGCGCAGCTGGTCGACCATGTCCGACACGAGGAAGCCATGCCGGTGGAGCCGCCAGAAGATGTCCTGAGCAATCCTGAGGGAGGGGGCCGGGGTTCCCACGTTAGACCGGCCCTACTGCTTCAGGACCCCGATGCCAAACCCAGAATGACGTAAAGGTTTCAAGTGTCGTTTATGCAATTTTAAAGCCCACATAATCAAATTCATCCATCTTCCATAAGCGGGTAGCTAGAACAGGGTCATGGAGGTCCTGGAGCCAAACCCAGGCAGCACAGGGCATAAGGCTGGGAGACGGCAAACCAGTCCATCACTGGGAAAACACCTAATCACACATTAGAGACACCAGTCCACATAACTCTATCTGGTTCGCCAAAATAAACAGAGAAAACCCATGCAAACATGTTCCTATCTTAGCGAGGACCATCCATTAATTTCTATGGGAAAAACCTTCATTCCAATCCCAACACCCTTAACCCCTACCCAGCCTTAACCTTAACCATAAGTGACCAACCAAAATACAAGACTTTTGGCATTTTTTCTTTTTTGATCGCTTTCACGGATTTTTATAAAATGTCTCAAGTCTTAAGTAGCGAGAACCGAAAAAAAAAATCACCTCACTAGTCACATTTTTTTTGGTTGAATTCCTTCAAACACACACGTGCTGTCTACAGCGGCAGAGAGACACGCGCGCACACTCAGAAGCCCCTCCTTACTTTGTCTGCTGGTCGGTTGTGGTGCGGCCAAAGTAGTCGAAATCGATCTGGAACCAGCTGTAGATGTCGGCGTGGACTTTGTGGTACTTGTCACAGATCTGGCGGGGCGTCAGGCCCTCCTCGCGGGCTTTGTTCTCCGTGGCCGTACCATACTCGTCTGTGCCGCACACAAACAGCACGTTCCAGCCGCGCAGACGGCCATACCTGCAAGCGTGCGCACACACACACACACACACAGAGGATTATCTCTGCACACCCCTTAGGGCAGAACACCCCCATGCACAAATTATGCATTTTTGCCTCTGCAGTTAGGCCCCAAGACCTCAGCTCTAGATGCAGATCAAAAAGCAGGATTATGTGCTTTCAAAGAAATGCCGAGTTCAAATCGTGTCTGTGTGCGACTAGAGTAACTTTTCTCTGAGTTAATGAGGGGCGTATACAGGGACAGGGCCACAGCAGAAAGTTTATTGGCCCCTGGAGTGCCTTCCTCAACGTCACTAACCAAATCAAAACATATCAGTGGCTAATAAGGCCCCTCAGGATGACCTATGGCTCCTGTTATGTCCCACAACTTAAAAAAACCTAGAACTGCCCACGTAGCTATTAGTTCTGGACAGAGACTCAAATCCCTGGGGGGTCTTAGTCTTGTATACTACGGCAAAGCTGTTAGGGTGCTTTTCCACTGCACCAGGTACTGTACTTTCAGTACTTCAAGAAAGCAGCAAAAGTATGGTACGTCAAGGTGTTGGTTTTCCACTGGTGTAAGAAATGATACTGGCGGCGAATGACAGCACAACGTGAGGCGAGGGTTTAAGTTTCGCTGAAACATTTTTATGCTGTCACAGGAGAGGGAAAAAAAAAAACTTTGCAATTGTAATGGCTATTCCTTTCAAGATTATTTAACGTTTAAAAAAACAGTTTTAAGTTTACCTCCGCTGCTTTTGCATGAGCGCTGTATGCGTCCTCTGAGACAATTATAGTCATGTTCATCCTTTCCATTTACATAAATCACTCCTAGATGGGTTTGTGAGAAATTAACGCTGAACCCCATTTTCGCTTGACAAATATCCGATATTTATTACAACAGAATCACATCATAATATCTGAAAGTCTTCCCAATATTGTGCAACCCAAGAATAATACACAAGACACTTATACATCATACTTATACAATACTATTATTATTATTTTTTTTAACGTCGTTTTCTGAGTTTGCACTTTTCAAGACGGCTGTTGTATTGCACTTAGAGGCAGGTTATTTGCAAATTATACTGACAAGTCCCACCCCTATGGAGGACGAAATGTGACAATCATAAATTAATAAATCAGTAGAAAAAATACATATATTTAATTTTAGATTTATAGAAAAATAAATGTATTTGATTTTCTATTTCAAAAATTTATAGATACATTTTATTTTCCATTCCACAGATTTTTTAACTTTTTTATTCCACAGATTTCTCTTTTAATTGCTTTTTTTATTCACATGATTTTTTTCAATCATCTTTTTTTTTTTGCTCTATCCATCTGTATGTAAATGAGGTGGGCAGCCCTGGCCCTTTTCTAAAGCCCTATTGGCCAGACGGCCAAACCAGGCAGAAGCAACAGAGTCAGATCGGTGTCTCTGAGCTTCTCATTTGTCCTAGTCAGTCACACGATGCACATGGCTTCTACAAGGAACTCACTAGTGGCAGCGCTCAGGGAGGTGGCTGAGCAGCTTGAACACTGTACATTTGCATACTTATTGGTTTGGTATAACGTGGGCCTAAACAATATAGTCATTGGTGTGGTAAAATTGAGGTTTTAATAAAAATAACCAAGTTTGCTCCAAAAGAAAACCCCCTTTAAATTAACATTAATTTTACGCAAGGGATGACTAGAGGGTCTGTTGCATTTGAAGGGCTGGTATATATGCCGTTGTCAGATAAAAGTACAGACTTATTAGAAAATAAACATGGAAAAGATAATATACTTGCTGGCTGAGTTTCAATTACCCAAAGTTGCTTCCTCTGCATCGGAGAGGATGCGAAGGTGGCGGGCAACCTCTTGAAGAATATAGAACACTTCTGGGTTTATTTCCATATCTAACGTTGGATTTATTTGTGTCAAAGAATCCATGACCCCGTCCAAACGAAACTGAGCATAATCGTTTGGTGCCCCGTTTTCAACTTCATCAGTCAAAAACTTTATGTCAGGCGCGAGGATTCCTAACGCGTGTGTCGCTGTTAGTCGCCACTTACCAACATGAATGCAAGCTACCGTTTCTGCACATGCAAGCAAGGCCAAGGTAATGGAGCGCAGATCAGCAAAGTCCCCCCCGACCAACAGTGCTTTAGGAAAGGGTTAGGGCTGCTCACCTCATTTACAAACGGGTGAAATAAAAACATCTTTGGAATAAAAAAAACCAATTAAAAATAAAACTTTGGAATAGAAAATTAAATACATTTATTTTTTTACTGATTTATTTATTTATGATTATGTCACGTTTCGTCCTCCATACACCCCAAAGTACCAAAACAGTACCCCAGCTAGCTTGGTACTTCAGGAACTGTAGCCTTTGATATTGGTACTGGACTAAAAGTCAATATAAATGGAGAGGGGTAAGAGGCAAAGTCAGTCCGTACCAAAAGTGTGGGACTTGGTGCTGTGGAAAAGCGATCTTAATGTCCTAGTAAAAATAATGTTCATGCACAAAAGTGTACAAAAAGACATGCGATGCACCAAGTAAGAGTGTTAGGGGTGCACACGAGGAGGGAGGGGCCGGCGCTCACCTGGCGAAGACGTCGGCGCTGAGCACGCAGCCGATGATGTTGCCCAGGTGCGGCACGTTGTTGACGTAGGGCAGCGCGCTGGTGATGAGCACGTTCCGGCGACCGTCCTGCGGCAGGCTGGCGGAGAGTCGCGGGGAAAGGGCATTAGCTTACGTCAGAGTGCGTCAGTGAACTATGCCGGGGCGTGCCCGTGCGAGGACTCACATGGGGTGCTGCTTTTCGGCCACGGCAGGGAAGTCAGCCACCTGGCGGCTCCATGTCTCCACGGCGGCTTGCATCTCCTCCTCGGTCATCTCGTGCTCGTCGCCGCTCTCCTGGATGCCGGAAAGGTGGGGCGTTTGGTGCGCTGGCTAGGCACCATCCCGGGGGAAAAGCACCCCGCCACCCCCCCTACCTCTGGCTGGCTGCAAGGCTGGGCGTCCCGCCGCTGGGTATGAGGCGTCGGCAGCCTCTGCACAAAGCCCCTGAGTGCCACCTCGCCACTCTTCCCATTAAGGATGCTCTGGGCGGCGGCCTGACACGCCGGCAGCGAGGCGACGCGCTCAAACCACCCCGCCACCTGCTGCAGGTCGCCTGGGAGACACACGGGATGAAGTGAGGAGACAGCGGCTGTGAACGCACCTGGGCGTGGAAGTGCAGGCACACAGGCTCACCTGGCAGGAAACTGGCATTGGAAAGGAAGGGGTACAGCGCCCCCCACAGGACAATGTCAGCCACTGCTGCCATCTCCTATTTAAAAAAGAAAACGCAAAATAAAACATGAGCACTATGTTATGTTCTGGGGAACCTGAGATCAGTTACAAGTCGTTTAACTTCAACTGTGCACAAAAACAGAAGAAAAAGATTGTGCTTTTGACGCAAATCTCTTTTTGCAAGTTAGGACCAGTCAGGGCCAACGGGAAAGGTGTGACACTAAGGCGACGATCAGCGCGCGGTGGCCCCTTTAAGGCGCTACCCAGCATACCCCTGTGAGAAAAGCGGTCGATTTTTTGCTCAAGCTTTGCTCCAGGAACCTGAGCGCTCCTTCCAGGGCTTCTGCCGCTTCCGTCCTCTTCGCCTGCAGCACTGACAGGTGGAGCGCCTGCATCACGACGGGCTGAAAGAGACGACACGGGCCATGGAATCGCAGCACTATGACGCGCGGCCTCTAGGGGGCGCCGAGGCCGAGGAGCTGCATTCCTGGCCTGAGGGAACATCACCTCCCATCTCTGTAACCTAAAGAGGCTTCCAGTCACTTGGAAGCTACGCATGGCGCTTCAGGCCAAGATACCAGCCAAGCAAATAATGACTCACTGATGACCTCACCTGGAGCTCGGCGGCTTCCCATTCCAGCCACTGATCCGTCTGACTACTGGCTTCCTGTCCACCAAGTTCAAACAGGTATCTGTGAAGAGGAAACGAGTAACGTATGAGGAAATAACCCCGTTAATGTCCTCTCTGGCCTTGGCCGCACTGCACCGAAAGCACTAAAGGACCTAGAGTGGAGGTCCCCGCGACTCGAAATCAGGGTTCAAGATTCCTTTGCAAAATAGGACAGCCACAACTGAAATGACCAAATGACAGAAATGATCAGAAAAAGGAGTTTTCTACATTAAATACAGATAACTGCACAAATCCCTCTACATGCAGGTAATGTACAGTAAATTGTGTAAATAAACATAAACCAAAGTTCACTGTGAACCTTAGATCTATACCAACATGCCCCCCAGCCACACTGAAAAATTGGTTACCATGATGATTAATCAGCAATTCTGTTTGAGGGTTCTACTGAAACATCACTAGTTTAGAAAGTAGGTCTGGAAGAGCAGCATAGCCCATCTTCATGGAATGATACGGCTCTCTGCACAGTCCCCTGTTAGTAAGCTCTGACCTCCTTAAGAGAGAGTCATGTCAACATATCATAGCTCAGGGGTAACCTGCTCCAGTCCTGGAGGGCCAGAATCCATCAGTTGGCAGATTTCCCTTCTCAAGCATATCTTAAATCAGCTAATTACCAGGTTTAATAGGTATGTTTGAGCCAGGAAATCTGCAAACTATGCTGTATTCTGGCCCTCCAGGACTAGAGTTGGGCACCCCTGTCTTAGGTGAAACAGATGACACTTCAATGCCAATAACACTATTGCTATTGGGCCTGAAATACACCTCATCTCAAGGCTTCAGTGAAGCACAAAAGTGAAGGTAATAACTCTACATGCCGGCAACAGGAATCAATACAGTTAGTGAATTTGGGTATGAGTGTGCATGCATGAAAAATCGCCACCACTCATGGAGTATGACGGCGAAATGCTTATTAACTTAACTGTAAAGAGACAGAGAGAGAACGTGGATGATCATATCTAACCATAAACATGTCCCCCATGGAAACACTGATATCATGGAAGCAAACTGCAACCCTGTGTCTTTGTGTCATGCTGTGGGAATCACTGACCGGCAGATGGCATTAGGCATGAAGAGGTGGAGTCCAGAGGGCGTCTGGAGCACGGGCAAGACAGGGCGGCTCAGAGTGGGGATGATTCGCTCTGCACGGAGAATAGGGGGATTAAGCCCAAAGGCCGTGACTCAAAAGGCGTCAAACCTGTACAAAGTCCATATGGATCATGCTTCTAGTTGTGAGTGCTGGAGAGGAACCTGCGTCTTACACCATGATACAGAATCAGAGTATCACATGACCACCAGTGCAGACCAACGAAAGTGAATATGGGTCATTCTGACTCAACTCAACAAATATTCATATCATCCAAGTTTTACCACCTTAGAACTGAACCAGTTTGTGACATTTTGTTTGCCCCTGGGCTAATACGAAAACTCCAAAACTCTCTGGCCTAACTCAGGAGTTTTGGAGTTACACAGACTTTAAATTCAATTAGATTTTTCCTTTGTTTGCAAAACTGTTTTGTCGGCCATTTTCAGATGCCTGCATCTTTGCAACGGCAACACCTAGGCACCTGAAAGCAATTGTGTATATATAGCTACATATATCTTAAGATAAAATATTCCTGTAATCTGTCAAGAGGCCCACAATCTCAAGGGGTAGTAAAAATATTGTCAAAAATACTGAGCATGGCCCATTTGTTGAGTTGAGCCAGAATAACCCATATAAGTTTCTGTGCGTTCAGTTACTGTACTCAAACTCATTTAATATTCCCATCCTTTCTTTTGACTTACCTTCACATTACATCACAATAATAATGAAACTATTTAGCAATTCATTCTCAGACAGACAGACAGTCAGCCAACCCAGCAGTACAACCAGTTTGTCAGTGCAGAAAGATCACACTTGGGGAAGCAAGTCCTGCTAGTGTTAAATGTTGAGCAGACATTCCGTTAATTTGATTTTTATGCATATACATATCTCTCTAACTGTCACGTAAATTTAGGTGTCATTCTAGAGTTGTGTCACCCACACCCAATGTGGATGCTGTCAACACTAGAATCAAGGGTCACATTAATTAAGTATGAAATAAGAACTGAAATCACTTAAATCTTGGCATGTGCATTGATATGAAAGTGCATGACAACAACACTATGACATTTCAAAGTATTGAAGCAACTGCCATTTTAACTGTTATAACATTTCGTAGTAGCCTTTGGACCGAACACTGATCGCCACGGTAAATATTCCCCTAGACTCGTCATTAGTGGAAATATGCCTGCTCTTTTATGTGTAGTAGTGACTATTCACTCACCCTCCGGGTTGGCATGATGGATGTCACATTTCACTCCAGTCAGTTCCACTGCCGCCAAGACCTTCATACACTGTGGATTACCTTCGCTCACAAAAAGCTTCATTTTGCCCGTGGTGCCCTAAATTTGAGTTAAAAAAACCCTTCTCGTTCAAACTACTCAGCACCCTACCTCGCCGGCAAACTATTGCGCGTCTGATGCAACTACGACATAATCCCTAATGGTGAATTTTGTAGTTTTTCACATGTGGCGTTTCTTGCTACATGAAGAAGGTAGGCGTTCTGCGTAAACTACACTTCCCAGAAACATGACAAGCGAGCTTAAACTCACTGTGCCACCATTGGCAGAATTATTCCACGCCTTCCTAAAAATCTAACTCTGATTGGTTCATGTAGATCACGTGCAGGGGGTTGCCCGAATTCGTTGTGTAGTTTTATGTTCGGCAAGAATCATGAAGTCAGCGTTAACACCACTGTCACGTGACACGTCAAACAGGTGACGTTTCGAAACACTCAAGCTGTGAAACGACTCATTACAACTGCTGTTAGTTTGCAAGGTGCAGGATGATCACCGTTAGTTTAAATCGTTTATGTTAATTTTGAAACAAAAAAAAATCACTGAGACAATTAAGCTTATTGTGGTGAGTCTAATTATTTTATTATAATTTTCTTGTTTGAGCTTTAATTTTAATTTGATTTAAACTTTGACGCTTTTTGCGCTGGTTTAAATGAAATTTCAGTGTTATTAAAGTTAAGTTTTCAGCCTAAAGAAACCGAAATTCGTGTCTAATGTTTCAATGTCGTTTCCACTACGCTATGGAGTTTGACGCTATACAAACTAATGTATCTTTCAACCTTAGTTTAAAAAAGAATCTCTGTAAAATCCGTAATATGCAAAATAATATAGAAACGACAGTTCGTAAAGTTATCTTTTCTATCTCATTATTAGAAATGGTAATGTATGTATGACCCATATATATATAAAAGTAATATTTTGGCGCGGGAGGATATACATTCATCGTAATCTAAATCATACTATAAGTATGTCATTGATACGGGCCGAGTAGAACCCTGGATTTGCGATTGTATGAATGCCACTGAATCGGGTAGGCTATGTGCAATTATTGCGCTGTATCCACCAATCATAGCGCATTATGTCGTGACAATCTGCCGCGATGTTACTTATTGTTTCACTGATTTGTAGCGTATTGAAAAAGACACTATGATGCTCAAGACTCTTATTATACTCCGGGGAAAAAGTCTCTCTGTGCGGAGACCTTGTTGTTTTGTAAGTTCTCCTGTGTTCAAAAATGAATTCGAAAATGTTGCAGTTTCTGCTGTGTTACTTTTCTGCCGTCGTTTTCGTCTCTCGTCCATTGGCTACAGAAAGTGATGCTTTAAAGTGATGCAGGTTAGCCGGGTATTAGGAACGATGAGCGGGGTAGAAGCGAATATGGAAACCGCGGGCGCCGCGCAAGGCTGAGAAGCAGAGCCGATGTCGACACCGGCTAAGCGTCTCAGTACTAATTATAGGGTTTCTCCGACATTCCCTTCCGTATTTCCACCAAAAAACATCGCAAGCTGTTGATTCTGTGTACAACGTCGGATGTGCGGTAATATGAAAGTTGCGCAATCATTTTTATTTTCCCCATCGAGCATTCCGGTAACTGCGTCCCGATGCTGGTGCATGTTGTTAGGGACTTTGCTGAACAATTCACCTGCTGTTCCTGGCATACTGTTTGTATGCTATGGGTGTATGAATTTAATCAAGATATGTTGCATTTGTATATTTGTTTTTAGTTATTTATGGAAGGGGAATGTGAGATGTGCATTTGTACTGTTTATTATACTTATTTCTTAGTGAAAATTCTGGAATGCAATAAATTCGCCCTTTGCTATACTGTAAGAAAATCATCGTAAGTAGCCGGGTATCCTTTTTAGCAAAGAGCCAGTGTGCGTCAGAGCAACAGTAGCCTACAATGTGTGTCGAACACGGGGGGGGGGGGGGGGGGAAAATGCATGTTTTTGAAGTATTAGTCTAGTTGTTTCTTAACTGGCGCTTAACAGTAATATGGTGAGAGGACAGTCTGACAAACACTATTCTTCTCAATTTTAAGAAACCAATAGCGTGTGTCCTCCGTGGTGGGAGTAGAAAGATCGCTCTGGTAATTTACTAAATATTTTTAACATGTGCTATTATAGGCCTGCAGTTAGGGTATGAATTGTCTTTATGAATCCATCATTTGGAGTTTATCATTAAATTGATCTGTAGCTAATATGTCCGGTCTGTTACTGTAATTATGCAGTGTGTAGGGCGAGATAATCCCTTGCGCTTTCAGGATCATCTGCTGCTTGTGAGATTGGGTAAGACCAGCCCAGGGTGTTTAGAAACTTCTTTAGAACTGCAAGGAGAATTCACTATTTATTGATAAGGTAGTAAATATAACTTCGTTTCCTTCCTCATACTCTACATGCATATATAAAAAGTTTTAAGTTTAATTCTGCCTCATTGGTCATTGGTCACTAAAATGTCTCATGGTTAAATGTCTAAAACTAAACGTTGAAAGGAAATGACAAAGACCAGAAAGGAAATAATTCGTACAGTTTTGTACAAAATGGGGGTTTTTCTTGTCTTATTTGTCCTTTCCACTAGTTTCAAAATGACTTTTTCTTTGACATCACACACAAAGACACACACACACACACACACACACGGGGCCACGTTGCTATATCCTAACCAGAACCACGAAGCTGTATGTATGAACAAAATGAATATCCCAGTCCACGTAGACTATACTTTAAATTGAAAAAACTTCGTACTTCACCTACAATAGATAAAAAGTAAAACAATACGATGCCATAAATATTGCTGCAATCTCTCCCTTGACGGCCGACACTTTGGAGCGACTTTCACTGAGACGACCACGGTCCAGTAACTCAATTACTGGCCTGTCTATCATCAAGCTACCAGGCAGCTCCGCTCGAACCCTCGCCCTATATCCTGACGTGTGCACTGGCGCGTAGTTAAACTGTTTTTTCCCCTTGTCCTCTCTGCATGGCCGCGGTTAGACGGCGCACTCTGGTTAGCGCGGTGCACTTTTGCGGATGCTCTCGATTCTCTGAACTGCTCCCTATTTACAGGCCGGTTTCAGTTCAGATGGTGTTTTTTTCCGCACAGACGTGAAATCGTGTAAGACGGTGTCATCCTCATAACCAACTAGGCACTGCGATTTTATCTGTCTCCTTTTGGTGAAATGTCGTTTCTAAGCAATCGGCGTGTCCCGCAAAGACGGACCGCTAGTAAATCCTTATGTAACCCTTATTTAACAGCGCATTCGGAGGGTCGCCTGCGACGCCGGATGACCTGCGCCGGGCTTTCGGGCTCATTAAGGCGTTGTGTGGATGTTACAGTTGCGAAATTAACCGCGGCAGCACGAGCTTCTACCGATGTGCAGCGGTATGAAAATGTCATGAAGTAAAGGTACAAGAGCAGCCCTCCTGGATCTCCTGCCACTATCGTACGGGTTAGTTATAGGCTTATGCATATTCAGCCTCACTTTTGAAAAATGACTGACTCCCCGTTTAACAGGAATTATAAACTTAGGGGCGACGCATTTGATTTCAGTACCTCCAGTGCGCGAGTAATTCGCAGTTTTTTTGTGCTTATTTTCTGGTTCGCACCCTGGACGTTGGGTTTGCTATTGGCACTCTTTGTGGCCTTGAGCTAAACTTTTCTGATCGCTTTCTTCCCTGGTGGACTGTATCTTAGCGCAGGCTCTTTGATGTGGGGACGCTCTTTCTAACGAGCCGGCTGTGCACCAGCTCCCCTGTCCCGGCCCACGGCGCTGATTTTCGGCTCGGGACTCCGGGACAGGCGCACTCGATACGTTTGGTTCCTGAATGCAGACAGAAGGCACCGACAGGCTGCGAGGCTGCGGTGTCTTGTGGGGTTATGCTACGATACACCCATGCTGGGCTTGGTGTCGGTGCGTCCTCTATGTGCATGCGTTGGGGTTGAGTCATCGGCTGAACCCGCGCAAGCCGAAAGATATGCAACTAAGTGTAATTATTGCACTGCGGTTGAGGAAAATAGCAGAAAACCAATCGGGCAAGTTTGTTTAATGTTCAAGTCAGGGATATATTATATGTTTAAGGCTTCTCGTATTATTGGGTGGTACAGGTGTTATTGTAACGATCTAGTTACTTGACTAAAAATAAGTGTATAGTGAGGTAAGAACATGAAAAGTACGGAAACTATGAGTCGATATATTTCAACCGCAACACCAAATACTGCCATCCCTACTATAGTGATGTTTAAAAGCCGAACATGCGTTTCCTGATACCAAAACAACTGCACGGTTGTAGCCCCTCATAATAAAACCCAGCCAATACAACCCCTGGCCCCCTTTAAATGGACTGGAGACCTCACCACCTCAGCCCAGAAACAAAAAGTCATTGGATATTCATACTGAAAGTATCGACGGAGCAGGAAATCAAAGAGAAGAAAAATCCAGCACTTAGTTAAAAATGACAGCATCGCAGATTAAATCGGGATAACCTTAAAAGGAAATTGGCACATGCGTACGGAATTGGTCATATGCCATAAAAACTGTGACCATAATAAGTATACATTTGGAATTTTATGGCTTAGATGGGTAGTCTAATCTGCGCATCGTTCTGTATCTTCTGGTAGGCTGTAGCTGTTACTGAAAGCAGTCAGTCGTCCAGAGCGCCTGTCCCTGACAGCTTTGGCCAAACAGGTGTAATGATTTCTGCTGTATGTCATCCCCTTCCCTTCATCATCACCACCACCACAGACATCAGCGTCGATTTCAGAGAAGCACAGGAGGCCTGCAAATGATGCAAGTCTGAGTGATGAGCTACAAAGCCATGTATAGGCGCGTCCCTGATCCGTGTCGTACGTCCAGATCGGACCGTCGCCCCTTTTAATAATATCGATTTAGCTGCGTAGTGCGTTGCGCTAGAGGGAATGAACCATGAGCTTTTGTTTCTCTCTGGAACACAGGCTAGTGTCAAAGGAAGTCACGTAAAAAGAAAAGGCAGCCCACGTATAAGAAGAACCCCGTTTTTTGTTTGCACTGTTTTATTGTTAAAACCGGATTTTAGATGCTACCCAAAGTGCATTTGCTTACCCAGAGAGTGTAATGAATCGGATTAATACAAGCTTAATCTAAATTAAAATTCTCAGCCAGTATGCACATTGCGAGGCCCTTGTCGGTCCCCATCGGACAATATAAAAGGTTACAAATATCTACTTATGCGCTATTTTGCGAAACAACGCACCCAATTAAACACAAACAAGAAATTCTGCTGTTAAAATCGCGCAACCATTTGTTACCTTCTTGTTGGCAATCAGTACTTTTTGTCCGCTTTCAGGTTGCGGGTTAGCCTGTTGTCAGGTTTTTCTGTTGTAGGTGCGGCAATACTACCTTACAAAAATGGACAACCGGGGAAGGAAGGACATGCTTCGGGTGGGAAAATTAACACGTTACGCTGCTATGGACACCTTAGTATCATCACTCATTTATTTTATACCGAAACAATAACATGTATTCAAGACTGTAACGTAGCCATTTATTCACCCAATTGGTATACGAAGCCAAATATAATTGTAAAAATCTGATAAAAGCACGTTGATTTGTAATGATAATCCTTAATTTCGCTGCTCAAGCATCTAAAGTGCGGAAAGCCTTTCCGAGCATAAAAAGGCGACGCTGAGAGATTCCCAAGGTCAATATATTTTAATCATTAATTCGTCATACATGGTTTGGAGGCAGTTATGACTACGAAGAAACGGTAAATCACAAGTTCACTTTTCAGCAGATCAAACGAGACTTTTTTGTGAAACATTATAAAATAATGTTCCTGTGTAATAGTGCGTGCAACGTGTTTATAGTTTTTGCGACATGTCGTGTCTTTGCATTCTATAAAAACTAGTAGTTTTCAAATGTGATTAAAATTGGCTGGCATGACTAATGGTAGTGTTTATATTAATACCAATTCAGAATGAAGAAAACACTCTCTCACAAAATAGCATGTCTAGCATATGACACACTGCAGTCCCAATGTCTAGACTGTCAAAATGGCTAGATATGATGTAATTTTTACCACCAACTTGACCTCAATAAATCTACGGTCTAGTATACCATTGTTTTGTACATTTTATACAACTTCTTAGGAATTCCTGTTGCTATGGTGGCAGTTGCTTGACTCCACCAATTACATTCCTCTCAGTGAACCATCCTTCTCTGTGATTGGCTATTTTACCCAGACACATTATGACAATAAAGGTGAAAAGCCAATCCCACCGATTCCACCCTTCCCAATTCAATATCCCAGCCCTGGATCCGGGTGCCCGGACTATGGTGGGGACAGGCAGTGGGCTTGGACATTTTGTTTTTGTCTGCACATCAATAATTCATCCAGTGGAAAAGATGAAAACCCATTTTTTTGGCTGTAGGCACGGGCTGCATACAGAGAGACATGGGAGTATGAGGGTGCTGCCTTGTTTAATGATAGGCAGGAGAGAGTTGGGGGGGGGGGGGGGGTTTAGACTCTTTGTCCCCTACAAAGAAAAGGCGTGCTGTCAAAGTAAAAAACGCTGTGGCTCATTATGTTACAGGG
>JAODKM010000118.1:2208201-2218265 GCA_026780845.1 Petrocephalus sullivani | reverse complement strand
GGGGGGGGGAGGAGGTGGGGGGGGGGGGGTGGTTTTTGGTTGTTGGGTGGGGGGGGGGGGGGGGGGGGGGGGGGGGGGGGGGGGGGGGGGGGGGGGGGGGGGGGGGGTGTATGATGCGGCATGACCGAGCTGCACTGACCTCCAGGCTGACGCAGCGCATACCGACAGGTGTTGGGAACATCTCTTGGAATGATATGAACACCCAGTCAGACTTTTCTGTCCGTGTGTATTTATGTGCACTCTGTAGGAAGCTCTAATGTTCAGTTACAGTGTGCTGGGGGCAGGGCGATCCAGTCTAAGGAGCTTTATGAAGTTTACACCGAAATGACCTCAGATCTGAGCGTTTGAATGAAAATCTTTGTATAGACGGCCTCCCATGGACACACACACGTTTGTACTCATGCCTTTGTCAGAACCGTCCGTTCATTTCTGTGGGAGGATTCCTAATCCCACCAGTGACGACCTTAAACCCCACCCAGCCCTAACCTTAACCATAAGTAACCAAATAAAATGTGAGACTTTTGAAATTTTTGTTTTGTCACAGATTTTTTTGTAAAATTTGAGTTTCCACTTGTGAGGGCTGGATGGTCCCCACAACGTTTAACTGGATTTTTAAATCACATTTGGGGACATTTAATTTTTTCCTTTTCTCATCTATAATGCTGGGGCTCTATCACCCCCCCAACCCCCCAAGCATGGGTAATTTTGTTAATTTCCGAGTGACATTTTTTGTCGGTACCATCGTCTGGATTTTAAAGGGACTTGTGTTGTAACCCTCGCAGCTGGAATCTGTCAGCGAATGTCAGAATGCACGACAACATGTCGGAAAGAAACGCTTTTGAAGTTAAAGTTTTACTCGCCGAAACCGCAAGCTCACATTAATTACTATCATCGTGCAATAATGCAGTCCCTCGCGCGCGTAAAACGCGTCCAATAGCACATCACAGGGCGATTCTTCCTTTCGGAATCTCGCGAAGGTGGCCGTCAGTGTCGTGTTGTTTTGCTTTGATGTCTGTTTTGCGTGAGGGCCACGTGTAGTGTGGAGGTATGCGCCTCTCCCGGAGAAGTACCGCTCCCAAATGATTGGCGTCATTTCTGCTTTTAATAACAGAACAAAAGGCAAAATAGAAATACATATGTTTAAAAAAAATGCGGAATCTCCCCACTTATTCTGTGGCTTCGGTCGTTTTACATTGACTGTGGTTTTGGCAGGAGACAAGAAAGCGCGAGAAAGAAGAAAAATGTACAAGGATTTGAATGTTTTTTAATATATATTTATTTCTTTTTACTTTCGTATTATTACAGTTTTGTTTGGAAACGCCAGAGCGGTTCTGCTTTGATGCCAAAGTAATCATAGATAGGCCTGTGCGTTTCGAGCTGCACCGTAAATGTGTTGCGGATATTTTATGGCTAGGTTCTGTGCAGAGAAACCGGCTACTGACACTTTCTTCCCTTTTGATTAGATGAGTGCGCATTGATACGCGGAAACTAAAAACACCGTAAGTTAATAATGAAAGGCATGGCATTTTATCGGCATGGTTACAGATTATAATGTTATTTATTTTTATCTGAGCAAAAATAAAGCACATTGTTTTGACTTGGCGAAAATACGGCAATGTTCCTTTTTTTCCTAAAGTAATTTTTTAGTTTAACCTATTTTATACTCCTTTTCATCACAATGTTACGTGTCATCCGGCTTTTCCACGTTAGTCATTTTCAACCTGGTTTTTATCACCCCCTTTAATACCAAATTCTCCCTGCAAAATAAGTGTGTGCGTTTCGCTCCTTAGACCTCCCTAACACATACATGTATGTCTCTTTCCGTTTCATGTTGGATGTTTTCACAACAATTGTTACCGGTGCGACTAAACGGGTTAAGCATAGGAATTAACGTTCTGCTTATTTTATTTGTCATTCTCGTTTTAGGTGTTTATTTGGAAATGTAATGGGCGTTTTTTTTATATATTTAAAGCCACGGGAAAATGATATAACCCAAATGTCGATGTTAGGTCGTGTCGTCATTTATCTATCGAAAACTTACTATTGTCGGGTAATTAATTTTTAAGGTGTTACAACTGATTCATAATAGTTTTATCTTAAATGTCCGCACAACATACAAAGGTGCCATGGGTTTGTTTATATATATATATATATATATATATGTAAACACGATATATATATATGTGTGTGTGTGTGTGTGAGCGCGCGTGCGTATAATTTCGATTAATAACGTAATTATATATCCTCCTTTATTTTTCAGCCCGCCTCCTGGGCTTTACACGTTTAAAATGATTTAAATTTATATGTTAATTCTGTTGAAAGGCCGAGTGCTTATGTCAGTCTATGACAGCGACAGGGACCCGGCTTTAATTACTCCCAGTATGTTTCTGTCGCTCATTACCATCACCAGTGCCGGCCGGACGGGCATTTCGGCCACGCCGCGCTTCTGCGGCGCAAACCGGCAGCCCGATGTTCGCATTTAGCTCGTTATTCTCTGCGACGCGACGAGCATCACGCAAAGCTCCCTTCAAACTACCAGTGAATCATCATGCAAATGCAGACCGCAACGGCGGGAGGGAAAGTCACATGAAGCACAGGGACACGGGAGGGGGGGTTTATTTATGGGAAACGGAAAGTGACGCGAAAGGTCGAAATATAGCATTTTAATAACTAGCTGTGACGCCTTGGGTCAAAATAGCGGTGATCAATCTGTAGCCTGTGATATGGGCCACGCTGAACTTGTTATGTCATGCTGTACACTAGAGTAGCGAAATTAGTGTTAAGAAATCCCCCTGTTCTGTGTGGTAACACATGCCGCAACGAACAGCCTCCTTTCGGCGTGGGAGGGTCACCTATTTAACCCTCTTGTACCTGTTTATCTAGCGGTTTTGGAAGATTTTTTCCCCCAGTCATATTTCAGAGAGACTTAAACGTTCGGCATCATGCGGATTTGTTAAGGTGGGATACAGAAGGCCTGTGCATAGACCTAGGGTGGCCTAATTATAATGCTGAAAATGTAATGAAGTTCAACTGGACTTCATGCATGCAATCGCGGATTTTAAGCCGTCTCGGAATTGGTCAGAAGGAGGGCAGAGGAGAGTCTTTTTGTGCGAGATGAAAATCTAAAACACAAGACAAATGTGTCTGTGATTACAGAGCCTCTGCTTTTCGGTCGGGCTCGCCGGAACAAAACGGTACGCGAGCGACACTTATGTGCATTACATTATGTACACGGTTTTATTACAAAGTAAAGTATTTACAAAAAAAAAAGTAACACGATCGGCGAACAGGAGAGCTGTATAAAAATACAAAACATTTCCATTACATAAGTATTTTTAAAAGGAGTAAATAAAAATACAAATTGTCATTTTTCTCAAGTCACCAAAATAGATGATTTATAGAAAAAAACATACAAGGTATAAGCGAATATTTATATAAAAGAAAAATAGCACCTTTGCACTTTTTATCCATATTTTTTTCTGGATGGCACCTGCTCCCGCCCCGAAGCTTTCCGCGGCTGAATGTGCGTCGCCGCGGCGGGACCAGATGCGTGTTTCAGTCCGTCCCTTTAAGACCCACGTGTGCGTCTCTGTGTCATGGAGAGCGAAACCGGGGAGACTCCACGGGGATCAATAAAAGTGAAACAAAAACGGCCCACTTCAGTCGCGCCCTGGTTCAGGACACAGCCTTCCCGTTCGGGTCGAAGGTCCCCCCCCCCCCAGCGCCAGCTGCCCCATCACGCTCTGTGGTTTTCTATTTCCCTTGCTTTCCGCGTGCGTACCCGGCCATGGCTCGTGGTCGGCGGGTAAAGGCTGTAATTATTTGTTCCGGCTCCCCCCTGCTCGTCCCTCTGAACGCCCGATCGATGGGGAGAAACGGGCTCATTTCGCATAAACAATCAGCCGTAATTGCATTGCGATGCCGGCCTGACTACGAATCAACCGGCAAGCACGTTCCCGACGGAACCCAGGGCCAAACCCTATTGCACGGGGTTCTACCACCTTCCGTGAACCGGTGCGTGGGCGACCGAGAGGAACATTACAGTAAATTAATAGATCCGCGGCTGTTCCTGGAATGCAGTATAATGCACGGCTGTCTAATGTATCAGGCAACTCCTGCAAAGAAAATTATATATAAAAATAGACTTGTTCCCTTTCCAAGTTATGCTCAACGCGGATTCGGTTGTAAACGCGTCAAAGGCGAGGGAAGAGGTGCCTTCTGAAAGCGTCGATATGACGGGCCAAGCAGGCTGGGGGCGAGGAGAAAGGGGGCGGCAGGGGCTCGGGGAGGAGTGCGGCTAGGCGGCAGCGCCCTTGCATCATCTCTGCATCATCTCTGCGCCCTTGCGCGGCTGAGGTGGCCGCGGATCCCTCTCGGCGGGAATACCCCTCTTTCCGAATCTGATGTGGCAGGATGTTTGTCAGAGGTATTTGTTTTTTTTTTCTCTCGCATTTGTCACCGACGTTTGTACGACGGACAAAGTACAACTAATATCCATGTTTTTATTCGTCTATTTTTGTTGTTTAGACCGGGGGGGGGGGGGTGCATTTGAAGCTCAAGCAAATCACATTTTAGGGAGTTTCTCAGACAAAATCAGTCTAGAGTTATGTGCAGCCAAACCCCTTATTGCCTTGAATTCGGGTTTTTTTTAAGTGATTGTCTTTTTTTATATGGCTTTCATGTTTAAAACGAACCCCTGCGATGACTAAGTCATCAGATTTAACTGCCGCCTAAGAAATGGGTCCTGCTGAGTCGGACAGTTTATAAAAAAAAAAAAAAAAAATCTCAAATGAGTATGACAAACTACGAAACAATGCATTGGCATTTTATGAAGAAGTGTAACAAAATCGTATTCCCGTTTGTTCCCTTTGGTACAGTGTCCAGCTGTGTTACCGCAATCAGAGCTGTCCAATGCGTCCTAACAAGCTCCCTGGACCAGAGGCTCAGTTCTTTAAAGCTTAGGGAATGTTTCTTGCCCAACTCTGTGTCTGAGTTGGGGTATCCACGGGGAGTCGGGTGGGCGAAAGGGAGCTTCTCGCCTCCTGTTGTCCTTTATATCTCTAGCTTCAGTCCATCCCACCGCCGTCCCCTGCTACATCTGCCTTGTACTGGTCAAAGTTACTGCTGGTCCTGCTCCCACTGGCTCCCTCCAGCTCCTCCGGGGGACTGCTCCCCAGGCTGCTGCCCTCACCGCACATGTCCTCCTCTTCAGCAGGGGGCGACTCGTCCGTAGGTTGAATCCCCTCGCCGTAGTCGGCCCGATGTTGCCGCCCCCCCTCCTCTTCCTCCTCCTCCTCCTCCTCGTCATCCTCTTCCTCCCTAGGGACACCGGTGGGCCCATCCAGGCTGGAATCGCTGAGCGAGGCTGGGGGCCCTGCTAAGGACAGGCCCAAATCCAGGGGCCGGCAGGGCTGGGCGCCCCCTGGTGGTGGCTCCTCGCCGGCGTCGCGGCTGCAGTAGGAGTAGCGGTGGTTCATGTGCTGCGAGTAGGAGCCCGAGTGTGAGAAGCGCTTGCCGCACCTGTCGCACTGGTAGGGCTTCTCGCCCGAGTGCAGCCGCGAGTGCTCGATCAGGTGGTGCTTGTGCTTAAACGCCTTCCTGCACACCTTGCACTCGTGTGGACGCCGACCTGCCGGGGAAACCGAAAGGGTGAGATCAGCGGCACTGTCAGAACAGGAAATGTCAAACCACAGCCCTGCCGGTGTATTGGGAGAGTGTGTGTGTGTGGGGGGGGGGGGGGGGGGGGGGGGGACCGGGGGGGGGGGGGGGGGGGGGGGGGGGGGGGGGGGGGGGGACTGGCGGGCGGGGCGGCGCCCAGAGCCTACCTGTGTGCTCGTACTTGTGCCGGAGCAGGGAGCTGCTCTTCTGGAAGGTTTTGTCGCAGATGTCACAGGCGTAGAGCCCCTCGTCCGTCTTCCTCAGCCTCTTCCGGCCCGGGCCGCCGTCCCCTCCCTCTGAGCTGTCCTCCATCACTGACAAGTAGTCCGGGCAATTCCGGCTCAGTGCTTCACCCTAATGTGTCAAAATACAAGGGGTTTCCGTTTTCCCGAGTTTCCCTGGGCGATTTATGTAACGCCGGCTTTCCGCCTGAAACCACGACCCAATCCCAGAGGACTCTGGAGTATTGCCAGGGTCCCCCACGTAGACGTGCGACTCATCCGCACCTCGATGGTACCCAGGCTCTGTTTCTCGCTAAATTGTTGGGTTCATTCACAAACCACAAAATGCCAGGACCTAAAAGTATAAGGTTATGGGTTGGAACTGCGTCACAACCCCCCAGCCCATCCCGGGGCCGGAGCAGAGGCCTCCGCTAGCAGTGGCCCCGGAATTTCCCCGGGCAGATGGCCCCGTGAGCCCTTCATGTGTGCCGCGGGCCCACGCAAAAGCAAGCAGCCGCATCTGCAAAATGTCACGCTGTGGAAGCCCAAAGCTGTGCTGACTAACGCTGCCGGGCCAGCCACCGCGGCGCGGGGCGGCACAACGGGCCCAGTGAGTCATCACAAGCCGCCGCGCCCGCCTCCCATCAGAAATCGATTATTTATACTAGTAAAATGATGCCTCATTTACAATGAAATGTATCCACTTGTTATTTGTGCTTAAAGCTTAAAGTTATAATACGATTTATAATAAGCTAATAATCCCCAGGATCCTGTCCAGCATAAGCGGTTGGACGGCTGGATGGATGGATGGATGGATGGATGGATGGCTGGATGGATGGATGGATGGATGGATGGATAATTATAAACCAGAGTAGAAACCAGAGTAGAAATACTTGCAGTGAAAATCCCATATTTATTGGACTGGACTGGTCTACTAGCATACTGGGCCATTCTCCCAGTGGGCCATACTGCAGGTTACTGATATTCAGTGTGGGCGGAGCTTCAGCAAGGCCTCACCATGAGCGTCTGCCGTTCCTGATGGATCTTCTTCAGCATGGACTCTGTGTCCGGCTCCCGGATGTAGGCCACGGGGGAGGGGAGGACTGGGAGCCCATTGTACGCCGAGCCGGCAATGCCGGGGCCCAGGGCGTGGCTGAAGAATGGGTGCCCCGTGCCATAAATGGAGCTGCCGAACAGCGATGCCGCGCTGAATCCGACCCCCGCCACTGGGTGCAGGGGTGGAGTCAGCCCTTTGTGCCGGCTTGCGGGGCATTCCTTCTCCCCCGCCGGGGTCCTGCTGCGTCCTCGGTCCTCGTGGAGGCCTGGCCGCAGCCGGGGCAGAGAGAGATCGAGGGGCTCATTCTGAGAACCGGCAGATCCGGGGCTCTGGATTGGGGGGGGCGGCCGTCCGGAGGGGGAGGTGCTGGCAGACAGGTCCAGGCAAAGGGACGGAGGAGAGAATCCTGAGGTGGAGCCAGCCCTCTGATCCAGGATGGATGGTGAGGGAGGTTGCAGGGTGGCCCGGTTAGCCGGACTTCCAGACCCTAAACCGGGCCAGAGCGGATGAGAGGCCAGTGGGCTGGGGAGGGACGGCAGGGGGGAGCGGGCAGAACCCAGCTGCTGTCTGTGGAACCCGTGCCATGTGGATCTGGCCAGCGGTGATCTCTCCTCCTCAGAGAAGCCGTTGGTGGCTCTCCGGGGTTCCCGTGGTCGTGCGGAGGACCTGGAGAAGACCAGGGGCGAGGCGTCACCACGCCGCAGGCCCTCGAGCGCCTCCGTGACATCTCTGTTCATGGTGCAGAGGTAGCGTTCGTGCTGCAGCAGGACAGCGGGGCTGGGGAAAAGCTGCGTGCACCAGTGGCATGTCACGCCGCCTGGCAGCACCTCGCCCTGCCTGGGCCCTTCCTGGCCCCGCCCTCTGTCCTCTCCCGTAGGGCCCTCCTCGGCTCCCCGCGCCCCCCTCCGCAATGCCTCCTGCAGCACATGCTCGAACTTCCCCCCGGGGGGCAGGTGGGCCAGCAGGGCAGTGGAGTAAGACAGCTCTGCAGCCGGGTCCCAGGCTCTCCCTGGGTCGTGGCCCCTGAGCAGTGCCGCTCGGCCTTCCTGGGGCCCCGGGGCCTCCCTGAGGAGTGCATCTGACTGTGTCTGGAATGGGAACGGGGAGCCCCTCTTGCCGCTGCCACCCCCGGGGGCTGATGGCGAGGTGGGGGAGCAGTTATTGAGGTATGTGGTGTATGTCTGTCCGTTGGGCACCTCTGGCCCCGCCCCCCCACTCAGACACTTCTTGCTGCTGAGGTGCGAGCTGTAGGACCCCGAATGGGAGAACCTCTTCTTGCAGTTGGAGCACTCATATGGCTTCTCACCTACAGCACAGAAACAAGCTCTCATGTTTTTGTTCCACATAACAATGATCTGCAAACTTAATGCAGTAATTATGACACTGGATTGTGGTTTCGCAGTTACTTCATAAGAAAAATGTCAATCAAAATTAGACATGCCATCACATGGCATTTTTAAGGGGCGCGGTCTTAACCAATCGGGGGGTTTTGAGGGAGCGAGCTTAGCCAATGGGAAGGTGTTGCAGCGTACCACTGTGTATGCGCAGGTGCTCCTTAAGGTGGTGCTTGTACTTGAATGCTTTTCCGCACTGCGCGCATTTAAACCTTCTGTTCTCCATGGTGTTGTCGAACACTGGGAACTGGGACACACACACACACACACACACACACACGTTATAGGTTTACTGGCGGCAAAGTCACTGTACTCAGTTTCCACATTCCAAGAAACCCTCACCCCGGCCTCCCCCACCGCCACCAACCTTTCCTGGTGGGTTGGTGTGCATCAACATGTGCTGTTCCATCTGCTCCCTGTAGGTGGCGCTGATGCCACACAGCGGGCAGACCAGCCGCCCGCCATCCCGCTCGTGGCAGAAGCGGATGTGCTCCCGCAGGGAGGAGTCACGCTGGTATGTGCGCTGACAGAACGGGCAGGCTAACGGCACCCCTACTGCATCCGGGCTGGCCGGACCCATCTCTGTAAGACACGGGGGAGGTGGGGTGCAAAGGCTACGATCTGTTATCAGATCTTCGGAAGATTTTACGAATGAATCACTCAATGATGCTGTTAGACATGTAACTTATTCATTTAACGTAACTTATTTATTAAATTAACGTATATCTGCTGTGCTCTGGCTGTGGGGCATGGGTTTCACCTCTGCTCCTTTTTGTAATCTTACTCAGGTCCTGCTTTGGTACATGCTGCTATGTAGTTGTTGTTGTGTAACTGTGTAGTTGCTGTGCAGCTCCTGCTCTGATACTGCTCACACTTGTACCTGGGCGTTCATTGGAAGTTCACTCTAGCTGTGCTAATGCCTAATGACTCTTTGACAGCACGGATGTTTGCTTTGGACAAGAAGGTATTCTAAATACATAAACACATAAATGTAAATGCTTAGCAGTGACATGGGGGTGTTTCAATGGCCTTGTGTCAGGTGGATCTGAATAAGCATCACTCTGATGTTGTAAAACCGTGTCAATTCAATGGAGATAAAAATATCATTTACGAGTGTGTGTTTGAGATGTGTGAATGCTAAGGGTGGGGTTGGTTGGGTAAAAACGGGCTAAAAATTACTGTTTGAGATGACGAGGATGTCCTCGAGGGCGACAGTGAGGGCGCTCTGTGGTCCCCAAAGTCACATTTCTTCAAGATCATCCACAAAATTATAAGACGTCTGGTTCAGTCAAAGATCGTCACTGAATTCTTACAGGTCATTGCAATTTTTCAGGTCGACCTGAGGAGGTCAGTGGTACAGTGCTGATTTCTAGAACCTTCTGTAATGATCAACTGGTCATTTTACACCTTTCATATCCTATACACCAATGGCCCAAGCCCACAGAGATGATACCCACAAAGCTCACAGCATTTTTCCCAATCTTGGTAAATCCCTGTTGCCCCGTTTGCTCTCTCCCCCATCCAGCCCATTGGCCTGTTTGCTCTCTCCCCCATCCAGCCCATTGGCCTGTTTGCTCTCTCCCCCAACCACCCCGTTGCCCCATTTGCCCTCGCCCCCATCCAGCCCATTCGCCCGTTTGCTCTCTCCCCCATCCAGCCCATTGGCCCATTTGATCTCTCCCCCATCCAGCCCATTGGCCCATTTGCCCTCGCCCCCATCCACCCCATTGGCCC
>JAODKM010000118.1:2190233-2201316 GCA_026780845.1 Petrocephalus sullivani | reverse complement strand
GGGGGGGGGGGGGGGGGGGGGGGGGGGGGGGGGGGGGGGGGGGGGGGGGGTGGGGGGGGGGGGGGGGGGGGGGGGGGTGGGATTAGGGAACCGAGTAAGTTTGAAAAGGGCTGCTATAGAAATGGTCAGGGGTGTAAGGTGGGCTGGCCGCAGTGCGGCACATGTGCGGTTGTGCTGATCGGCAAGCGAGCTGACGAGTCGCTCTCAGGATTAGTGGCTGGTGGGTCGAGCGAAAAAGCAAATGACAAATGAAGCCCCCCCCCCCAAAAAAAATACTAAATATTACAAAAAAGTCGAAGACACCGGCAGCCTCGATCGGCACTCGGCAGAAGATGTTTCTCATCACTGACGCCGGAGCAGAAAGCCACAAGGCCACTCAGCAGTTTCACCACATGCACAACAAGGACAGCGCTCCTCAGCAAACAAGTAAATTCAATAAAAGCCAAAACGCACCGTGGAGCTGCGCGGCTGTGTGGGCGCAAAACAACGTCGCCTGCAAAGATTTTACAGGACTCAAGAATGAAAGGGCTAGTTAAAAAGAAATTCTATTTTCCATTATTAAACATGAATGTACGGACCTTTGAATAAGTTTATGCCTGTTAAGTTATTTGGTTATGGGTTTGTTTCAGGACAAAAAAAGTTGACTTTTTCCAAAGTATCAAACGATAAAGTGAACGGATAAAAAAATATATTTTGTTTGTAATTCAAAGATGAATTATATTTGCGATAATGACACAACCTCCTCAAGTATTAAAGAATCTACATAACCAAGAAGACAGCAACAGACAGATTAGAATCAAAATTTTTGTTGCAAATTACTTAATAACATTTCATTATAAAACATCTGGCCCAATATTTTTAAAAACAAGACCTGTGAAAACTAGGTGAGGCTTAATTGTGGCAAAAGCTGTACACAGAACACCAGCAAGAGGAACACAGGAGAGTTCCAATTAAAGGAGGGGGAGAGTTTCTTAGATAATTACCTGTAATGGTGGTGATGTGGAGGGAGGCTGAATCCCAAATTGGTGTCCGTGTTTGGATTCGAAGGGTGGCAGAGGGCTGTTTTGCATTTAAAAAGTCCGGTGGACAAAAATACATAAACCATCGGCTGTATTATTTGAAGCCGCTATCTGACATTCTAGCAATGACTCAGGGCCACCACATCTAAGTGCAGACGCCGCCCACTTCTCATCTCATGTGCAAGCGTTAGCAGGCCTCAGGCCCTGCCCTAGCCCACACTTGACACAGCCCAGGACTGTGTGCTCCAATAAGGGGAAGCGCACTCAGGAAAGCCCCAGGCTGGCAACACGCTAAAGTTCACAGCTAAGAAGGATGTGAGAATGCTTAAGTGCTATATTTTAATGATTTTTGCCTCGTTATATTCCCGGTGAGCCCTTGCTAAATTTACGAATGGCACTGGGTCATTGAATACGTGCGGTGCTGTGAGTTCTGTACGCTGCAGAAGTGTAAGTGGAGAGTTCCTCCGTGTGCCCTCATCACGTTTTCTAGCAGTGGAAACATGGGTTGAAAATTGATTTGCATCCCCTGACATGTTACAGAGGTGCATCGTAACTATTTACACCTGCTTCTGCAAACATGGCAGGGTGTCTAATTTCAGCGCTGAACCATAATCTCAGGTAAAGACAGTGATGGAGATTGATAGAAATGAGCTAAACAATAATAGTCATAATAACAATAAAACAATAATAACTAACCATCGTGGCACAACATAGCTGCCCGTGGCTGCTGAAAAAAAGTATTTTTAATAATACAGGCCTACTGTATATATAATATACATTTTACTTATATTTAATCTTTCAAGCAATTCATTCAGTGTAATTAGTATAATGATTTTGTTTTCCAGTTGTAGGCTAATTACTTTAATCTGTTGCCTAACTGTTTAAAGTATTTTCCACTTGGTAAATGACATACCATTAAAGAATAAATATTTATGCATCCTGTGTATGGCATGAGTTATTTTTACCATTACTGAAATCAGCCCTGAAACTGTAGAGTTAAGCTTATTTAAGCAGAAATGCAGAGATTAAGAAACTGATGAATTAGGAAGATCCAACCCAGAACCTCTAGGCTAACTGCTCGGCCCATCAAGTTGCTGTGGTGGGATTTAGCTTGTGGCTGGGAGCGGGTGCACCGCCCCGGAATGGACGACAGGATCAGGAAGGCTTTGTGGGGGGCTGTAAGGTGGACACACTCAGTTTCCTGCGAGTCTGGCAAGCAGAACTTCAAGGTATCACCACGTGTCACAGAAATGTCAAGGCTTTTCAAGATGGAAGTGATATCATCTGGTGGTTATAAGGAACATAAGAAGGATTTCCGATAAGCGGCAGAGAATGCGTGTCAAAAGATCTGCCTCCAACACGACTGGACCTGCAGACCGTGCATCCTCACCATTTGCAGTTCAACAGACGAAAAAGAAATACAGCAATTTCCCATTGAGATAAATCACAATTATAGAAGTATTTATTCAGTTTAAATTTCAAAAAAGAATCTGTAGATTAAAGCTTTTTATGTTTACTAATCTGAATAAGCACATTCATTTTAATGCGTATGCGAATATATCAACATGACTATGCAACTATACATCACCTAGAACAATACATTTCTTTTATCTTTTTTTTTTTGTTTGCGGTGGAACACATAATCATTTTAATATTTATGTCGATCCTTAACTACATATGTTGTCCAGAAGTTTTTTTTTGCTCTCCACCCAACAGCAAGGTTTTAAAAAAATCTGGGCTATTTTAGCCTACAGAAAATCTCCAATGTGCACATGCCGAGACTTACACGCAGAAAAGGCGAGTTTTTACTAAAGGGAGACAGGTTAGCCCACGGCCCCCCGGCTCAGCGTGAGAGTGTGATACGTGTGATTCACGGTGTCTCTAGAGGATGCCAGAAACCCCGCAATGGTGCCGACACGCAAACGACACATCAGCCTACCTGAACGACAAACCTAGAGCTCGGTTCATGTTTTCTTTTTACAAAGCTCTCTCCGTTAGCTCCTGCGAGTACCTCTCCAGGTGGACTGCAGCAGTCGTACACTAGGCGCTGGGCGATAAGGCTTTAGTTTGCAGTTTGCGTTCTTCGTTTTGTTTTTGTTTGTTGTGTTTTGCACAATCTAATAATGCCTGTTTCTTTTCCGTTTTTCTTCATTTTGTTCTGTGATCTCTGACCCGCAACCCCGTTTTTCCTGTATGGCGGTGGCAGCAAAGGACTCTCACGCAAGCGGAAAAGCCGAGGTCGCACAAACGGCCCGAGTCCGGCTCTGCCCGCTCCGCTGCACTGGCTGCATCTCCGCAACACCGACACCTCAAACGTGGCTTGTGTTGCACCGGCCACAGCCATGGCTTTGTTTGTTTGTGCATGTGTGCACAAGTGCACGAGGCTGTCCGGGCTTCCGATCCGCCCGCGCGTGCTAAATGACAGGGCGATCGGGGGGGGCAGAGGAAGAGGGGGGAAATTCCCTGCGCTGCGCTGACAACTGGTGACACAGCAAAGAGGCTTTCTGAGGGCGCTGACCCTCGCCTTGACCCCCACGCCCAAGCTCCCATCATGCCCCCTGTCCTTTCCGTGACATGCTTAGAAACCACCACGTGTAGAGGTGGTAAGAGCAATCCTGAAGCAGGTGGATATCAGATCTTATTAAAATTGCTGACAAAATTAAATGACCCTGCACGAATATGGAAATACCCATCATAAGTATGGCGTTTGGATCTCCTTTCAGTACCCTCTCTCCTCTCTGCCTCTCTTCCATTCTCACCCCCTTTCTCTCTTAGATAATCACGAGTCCCCCCCCCACAGAGCCCTCAGCGTGGCGGCCCCTGTCTGAGATGCCCATCCTCTGCCGGCACCTGGGTGCCGTTATCGCTCACATTCACCCTCTGATAATAGCGGCTCGCTCTCTGGGGCCGGAAGAGGTTCAGCCCTTTTTATTTTCGCTGAGGAAATGGCAGTCGATGGCAACGAGAGAGTGAGACAGAGGAGGTGTTTCCAGAGTCAGAAATGCAGAGTTATGTTTCTCATTAACCCGGACGCGCTCATGTTTTCGGTGCCAGTCGCCATGCTCGCTTTAAACGTCCTTGTCACTAAATGGCAGGTCTTCCAGCAGAGACATTCCGGCTTCTGGCTGCCAATTACACAGACCCCCTGCTCCTTTTTTGTGATTTACAGCAGGTCCATCAAGACTCCCAGTCTGAGGTGTTTCCCATGCATTTCATGCTCACCTGAGACGCACTCCTAATGGACACTGTCTACATGCGTGTGTGTCGACGCACGTGTCTGTGTGTCCTGTTTGCACTGCAGTGATTATTCGTATTGATAGTCAGCTACAGGGACAGCCTGATTCTCTGCAGCTGGGCAGGCTGATGGTAAACGGCGCATTTGCAGGATAACGGTAGTATTTTTATACAGTAAGTTGGAATGGGGTCACTGTGCCATATATATCAGGGAAACGCTGGTTATTTTCTATTTTCAAACCATCGAGTGAAATACAAAACTATAATAAACCAGTAACTCCCCCTCAGTCACTGAAAAATCATTTACCCTGTATTAG
Organism: Petrocephalus sullivani; assembly: GCA_026780845.1. Lineage (NCBI taxonomy): Eukaryota > Metazoa > Chordata > Actinopteri > Osteoglossiformes > Mormyridae > Petrocephalus > Petrocephalus sullivani. The sequence continues at coordinate 2,196,746 of JAODKM010000118.1, read as the reverse complement.
ATATAATACGGCTGTTACCATACTTACTGTAATTATAATCAGTCCACCAGTAAAGCTGCAGCAGGGGCTTGGGTGACCTGGCAAATTTAGGGGAGTCCTTGAGCACGTAAAAATTGGGGGGGCGAGGTGACATTTTGTCAGAATTTGTAAGTAGCCCCCCGTCCGCGCACTGTGGTATGCTCCCCGCTCGGCGATATGCAGGCTGAAGTGACCTTGGGCACGCTGCTTGTGCCTTTCTCACGAGAAGCTCTCGCACGGCAGGCGGCACGCTTCAGGCCCTTGTGGCCGGACTTCAGGTATCACTTGTTCAGGCGTCCCGAAAGCCTGATTCCCGATCAGTGTGACAGCCCCACCAGGGCTGTGACGGTGTTTCTATAGGGGAAATGACTTCTCTGAAGTCTGATTAATATCTGTACTGCAATAGCACCCCCCCCCCACACACACACACCTTCCCTGTAACATAGAAACAAAGAAATACAAATCTGCAGGTTGATATGCTCACAGAATGAGCCCAACTGAGAAACCAACTGGGTCCGAGTGTGTCGAAGGATGCATGGTACTGGTACCAATGGCCCACATGGGCCACCGTCTGGAGGAATGGCCTGTCACCAGGGCGACTGCGTAGGGCAGGGTGAGTGGGATGTGAGTCAGCCACTCAGGGGCCTCTCCCTGCTTGGGTATGTTGGAGCCCCGTGAGAGTGTGTCTGTGTTCACATGTGTGTGAATGTATCCTCACACGTTCTCCTCTTTTGAGTAAGTCGGGCACGCGTGCGTTAGCAGTGCGCAGGGAGTAGGGCCGCCTGTGCCCTGCAGTGCATTGTGGGTAGGACGCGGTGACGCGCACCCGCGCACGCTGTGGCTTTATTGCCACCGCGCAGCCCTTCAGCTTAAGAGCAGTGTGTGGGACAGCGGTGGTGACGCTACGACTACGGTGAGGGTGTTTGCATTTTTTTTCTTTTCTGCATTGTTCTGATTTCTTGCTTTGCAGAACAGATCCTGCTGCATGGTGCAGTAGACAGAGCAGAAGGGGGACAGGACCAGGGGTGCGATGAGGCGTGGTGGCTGTGCTGGTTTGGGCCCTGTACCCGTGTCCAGATGGCCATTGGTTTGAGTCTAATATCTGCCCAAGTAATTATATCGCTGCTGGGTGCTTGAGGAAGCCACTAACTTTCAAAAACGGTTCCAGAGTGCCTAATAGACAGCCTGACAGCGCTGACACCACAAGCTTTGCTCTTACCCATGTTTATATGGGATATGCAACATCCAGCTAATTGCTATGTACCAATGAAATGATGCCTTTTTGTCCAAGTACTAGTGGAGCTACATGGGAATGCTCCTTTTCACACCTCCCATCTTACCTTCTGTTGAGACGCACATACAGGCAGATGAGAGCAGAGCGCGGGACCCTGTGCCCCGGCCGATAGAAGGTTCTCCTCCATCCCTACGGTTCTGACGCAGTACGTCGCCATCCTCCCTCACGCCAGGCCTCAGCCACCCAGAGAACGGGGTGCGGAAGCGGAGCGGCTGCTGGACCCGCGCCGAGACCGCCCACAGGTCCGCGTCAGTCCGTCTGTTTGAGGCGGCTATCCCGCCCGGCACAGGAAAGGCTGATGGGCCTGGGCCCGGCTGGCCTCGCACGCAGCCCGCTATACGCGTGCCCACGGACACGCCCGGAATGCAGCGAGGGAATCAAACCCAGCGCCGGCTTCATTAGCGCTGTGTCACTCCGGAGTCTCTCACGGGGCTCTATAAATACCCCCCCACCCCCCCATCCCGGAGTTCTCCCTCCCTCTGCTTTTCTTTCTTTTTTCTTCCGTGTCCCCCTCTTCCAGCTCTCAGATGTGGCTCTTTATGCTCGGCTTTTGCTGAAAACCACACGATGGTGGCTCTCAAATATTAAAAATGTTCTCAGGGATCACAAAAAAAAAAAATATATATATATATAGATTTTTTTTTTGAAGTTTTAATGGTAGGCGTCAGGAAAAGAAAAAAAATAAATAAAAAATAGAGAGACTTCTCCGAGGAGAATGTGACTGAAGTCTAATGTGAGATGGGATTATTCTACTGGAGTTGCATTGTAAAAGTTTTTTATTTAAGAAATTAGTTTTGAGGTTTCGGAAAAAGAGCCTGGGTTCCCCCCGACGACTGTAAATGCTTTAATAAGGGGGCCGTGTTGAAAATCACCTTGTCTTAACCCCACAAAGTGAGAGATCAGACACGTCGGGGGGGGGGTTACATGGTATGGCATGAACGAGTTGCCCCGTGTAGGATGTCCCCGGTTACTGGAGGCTGCTGCTGTTCCGAGGCTCGTGGATTTTCCTGCCCGTCCGTGTGCCGACCGGCTTTTGGGCCAAAGCTGTAACATGCAGACGCGTCAGTGGTGACAGGGCTCACCTGGGGCCTGGGGGAACCTGGCAGGGCTGGAGCTTGCTGCTGGGGGGGTCCCTGCCGCTCGCTACTCTCCACCCGCCGCGCACACCCGCGCTCTCACTGCCGCTCTCACTCTTTGCAACTATCCGTAAGATCTGATGACTTCCTATTACTGTCCTGTGGCTCATCTTGTTCTGCCCCATTCCGTCTCTCTCTCTCACTCCCCCCCCACCCCACTCTCCTTCCCCTGCCCTCCCTTTTCTCAGATGTCTGAAAGTGAAGCAGACCACAGAAGCCCTCGGAAGGTGTAAACGTAAATGTCGGTGTGTGCGAGCTCTGATCCCTCCCTCTGTCTGCCTTTCCAGTTTCTCGGTTTGTGCACCCTAATCAGTGGTTTGAACTTTGTGCCCCCCCCCACCTCCGACCAGCAGACCAGTCTGAGGCAGCTCCTTCCTGCACCTCACGCACTGCCTGGGAGCAGCCGCGGACTCGCCGTCACCAGGCGCCATCTACTGGCCGGCGTGCTAACTGCACCCAGTTTCTCTTTAGACCAGCCTGTCCTCATTTTTGTTCAGTTTCCGGCTGTCTGCCAATCAGTAAATCGGTAAACACGACTGCGAGAACTGGCCCTGGAGAGATCGATACGCCCCGCCGCAGCGACTCACAGCTGCTTGACTCCCGTCTTCTGCAAGGTCCCGTGTGGGTGAGGGTGTGTGGAACAGCGGACGCAATTTAGGAACTAGACGTCAGGATCCATCCACCCTGATCTCCATTCACTCTGAAACCCACATTCAGATTTCCACTGCTGCTCAGTTTAAGCCCCTCTTGAATTATGTGGTCACACCGCTCGGTCGCAGTAGAGTGACACGTCCATCTGTGGGATGCCCAAGGTGACCTTCGTCCAACGACAGATGGTCAGCAGACACACCCCCTGCAGGCAGACATTGGCATTGCCAGCCTAGTGCCGATTTCTACCAATTATAGTGACGGGGTGAAGCAATCAGCCAAGGTATCCATCCCCAAGAGATATTGGGGGGGGGGGGGGGCAGGCCAGGGTCAAGCGAGGTGTGGGGTCTGCACGTGGGCTGAGTTACAGTTCACGCGCCACGCCAGCGAGATCCGAACCCATCCACCATGGAACATAATGGCAGACAGTGACCTGAGAGATGGGGGATGGGGTGGGAGAGATCACATAGAGAAGGAAATGCAGAGAAATTCTCTGAAAATTTGTTTCTTTTTTTAAAAACTTTTCCTTCCAAAAAAAAGCAAACCGAATTTAAGTGGGGCTTTGATGTATATATCACAAAGCAGGAGCTGGCCAGCGACTGGGATTACAGCGGCATTAAGTTGAAGCAGAAGTCTCATTGGTGATGGGGTTTTGACGGGGGTGTTTGAAGTGGTTTCAGGGGAAGGGGGGGCCCGCGTGTGGCGTCAGTGAGACACAGGCACTCCGGGGGGAGGCCTAGTGGCCCCGTGCAGTGCCGGATGGGGGGGGGGAACTGGGAAAGGCGGGGTAAGATCGAAGGACCTACCCCTCCTTTTGGCCTCAGCAGGAATTACTGCTATACCCAGGAAGGCCGTTTGGGGGGGGGACTGCCAGCCACTGGAGTACCGTTGGAGCAACGGCTTAAAGTGTACTCATGAGCCAAAATGCACTGCACGCCGCGCCCCCCCCCCCCCACCCCCTACCCCCCCCCCCCCCCTCCCTCTCTTACTTGAAACCACGAGTTTGCACTCTGTCTCCATTCCATCATCTAGCTTGGAGTCTTTAAAATAGCGAGTCTCCCTCAAGGCTCACGGCCACGGTTCTTACAGCAGAGCGATGGCCGGAACCAGCCTCCATCCCCGTGGACTCCAGCTGCTCGTGAACCCCACCAGGAGCACGTCCGCCTTCGCTGACACCAGTCAATATGAAGGCACAGTTCATAGTGATTTCTTCACCGTGCCGTGGGAGGCTCAGCCTTTAACTCAGGCCGTCCGAGACCCGTGGCCTAGTCAGTCTGCGGGACCGGGGGGTGGGGCAGCCCAGAATATTGGGCCTGCGTCTGTTCAGCTCGTGTGACTCATAACGCAACAGAGCAGAAAAAGAGAGAAACGTTTATATATCTGTCGACGTGCGATCAGGACTCTGACAGGCTGGGATTCTGCCTCTGTTCACGGCTAAATTTAGAGCGGGATGAGCTGTCTGCATCTGTACTGCGCTGACGAGCGCCCCGACACAGTAGAACACGAGAGTCCAGCACGATAGCATGTTCTGTAGGGTATGTCTATCCTTCCTGCACTTCTGTACCGATGGGTATCTCTGCGAGAAAAAAAAAATGCTGCTTACTCTACCCCCCCCCCTTAGTCGGGCACGCCCCCCCCCCCCCCCGCCAGACAGATGACAGAGGGAGATGAATGGAGGAGGAGAGTATTCAAAGCAAGGTATTTCTCTGAAAACAAGGTGAGACAGGGTCACACTCGTTCTCAGGCAAGTGCTGCTCACCAGGTTCCCCAAAACACCAGCGCAAGATTATCTGACGATAATCTAGCTGGCGATAAGTCTGCGTTATTCTCAGAGCGAAAAATAGCTATTACCGCCCCCAAAGTTTCCATTCTCACACACCGGAGGGAACCTCATTAATCCTGCCATTAATTGAGTCCCCTGTAGAAAGGCTGTCCCGTGATTGCCGCTCCGAAGCAGACACGACACAGACCCCGGGCTGGACTTCTTCAGATGGCCTGCGTGTGGTGACTGGCTACGGGACTGATGAGACTCCGAGTTTGACCCAGAAGCGTTGCAGTGAGCACAGCCTGCAAATGGGACCCTCTGTCACGAGGCGCGAGGCTGCGGACAGCTCGTGTGACTTTCGGACCGGGCCGCGTTAAACCTGACGGGCCGACGTGGCCCATTCCATGGCCACCGCCCCGGTGTGATTGCTGCATGTACCTTCTGGCACATTCCATCACGGTGCAGGTCAGGTAGGGAGGCTTGGTGATAGATAGAAGCTCCTGGCTCTACCTTTCCAGTGCTGGTACGGAGTGTGTATGTGTGTGTGTGGGGGGGGGGGGGGGTTCCCGCTCTCTCTCCCTCCCACTCTAACCTGGGCCCCCCTGCCCTCCTTCTGGAAGGGGATTTAGCCATCACCTGGGCTGAAATGTCAACCCAAGGCCGCGCAAATTGCATTTAAATGAGCTAGAGTGCCTGTTACCAGGGGGATCTGGATAACACAGGCATAATTAAGGGTTAGTTGCTCCCTAGATTAAACAGATCGGGTTAAAAAAAAATAAAGTAAACTTTAAGGCCGTTTTCCGAAATTCTCCCAGATTTGCATATCTTTCTGCCGGTCAGAAAACACGGGGGGTTGTGGGGAGGCACATTTACAGTCATCTCATATGAAAACTTTGGAAACATTTGATGCGCAAGTGCTCCTTATCAGATGTGCGTTTCTGACGGTGACTCACACCGCTGGCTGCCAGCGAGCTGAACTGGGGAATCGATGGTGACAGCAAACTGCCCCATCACTAAAAACGACAGCAGCAGAGAGGACTTTTGGCAGGATTTACAGACTAGCTTGACTCACCGAGTTTTGGGAACCCGTGACACTGAAATTACGGCCACTAGTCAAGCAGTTACCAATCCCTTGGTTAGTTTGACCAGCTGGGCTTCAGCAGAGAAGCACACTCCCGGAGCTTTCTCAGGTCTGGAAAGTGAAAAGTCTCAGTCTGTTTAGAGCAAATAAACTGAAAGCAGGCTCGCGATACATGACGGCCTTCTGGAAAGACGTGGGCACGCTCGGTGTGGCTTCAAAGCGAACGAAAAGCCTAAGAAGGCTCTGCTCGAGTGTGCTGTCATCGCGAGGCACGGTGCCCAGCCCACGGTGCTCGGGAAAATGCTGTGTGGGGCCCCGTTTTAACGTAAGAGGGCCCGACCCCCGTCAGCAATTCGATGATCGACCTCCGCACCGTTTTATCTCGGTGCTCCATCATGGTCATTCCCTGGACCACTTCTGCGTGATATTTAGGTGTACCACTGCTGCACAGGGTCAGCCCCCCTCTTTTGACACAACTTTTCAATACAAAGACCCCGTTACGGACTTTACAGATGCGACTTCTTAAAAACCACATGGAATCGGGTTTCACAGAGAGTATGCGAGCCCTCCA
>JAODKM010000118.1:2169935-2181098 GCA_026780845.1 Petrocephalus sullivani | reverse complement strand
AAAGTTTGATTTAAGGGGGCAGGACGTTTGTTTAAGGGGGCATTGCCCCCTCTTGCCCCCTCGTAGAGCCGGCCCCGACAGGAAAGGAAGGCACAGAAACCAACCGCAACGTGACTTTGGGGGAGTGGGGGGGGGGGGGGGGGGATCATCTTCATTCCTGAGCACTGGGTGTTACCCAAGGAAGCAAGGTCACTTGGGCATTAAGTCAGCTTATGAGGATGTGATGTGAGTCAGAACCAGCGCCGTTCCCAGACTTCCCTGCAGTGGTCCTGAGCGGGAAGGGTTCAGGGGATCCGGAGCCTGGTGGCATAATATCCAGCACTCACCTGTTTGTGGATGTGGGAAGAACCAAGTGAAAAAATATCACTCAGCACTGGGTGGACAGAATGGAGAGGGAGTTTTATGGGCGTCCCGAGTGTGGGAGGCTGGAAAACAGCCACAGTCAGCAGTCATGGAGGACGGCTTCCGTGTTTGAGTCAGGCCCTTTTGGCACATGGCAAAAGTCCAGCGTCTGTGGTCTCCCTACTGTACAGAACAGGATTTTTTCTAACAACCTTCATTTAAGGTCAACAAAGCCAATGATGAGTAACCTGTAGAAGGGAAACGGGGGAGGCGAGAGAAGCAAAAACCGAAATTCTTTCCCCATTCTTTGCTCCTTGTCGTCGCCGTTCTTTGATATGAGAAGGAAAGCCTGGATGGCCTGTTGTCCCAGTTTCCTGGAAAAGCCGCATCATCTCGCTGCCCTTCCGGTAGGGGGCAGAGATATCGTTGGCCACATAGATTTGCTTCCTCTCTGATGTTCCATGGTAAGTGTGCTGTCAGCCTGTCAGCTCCATGGAGAAGAGACAAAAATGACCCCCCCCACAGCCACCAGCCTGTATGGATACCAGACAGCACTGACCTGCTCCTGCTTTCACATAACTTTATACTAGAGTGAAAGTGACAATACAGGACAAAACAAGCCCCATGCCATGCAGAGGCATTCTGGGAAATGTAGTACATCTTTTCATTAAGCCACATTAGAAGCCCTAAACTCATTAATTTTATTACACTGTCACACATTATATATGCATGTTTATAATTGTATATGGTCATTGCGGTTTCTATAGCAAATCACAAAAGTAACAGCAGTTAAATTGATTAAATTACTGGTTAATTAAAGTTTTTTGTTATATATGCCTAGCCTTTAAATGCTATAAATTATGAAACTCCATCCATACTTGCATCTTACAACTGCCTATCCAGGTGTATTTTAGTAATTATCTGTCGAGCGGCCATTAATACTCAGGCACATCAACATAAGATACAAGCAGACTAGAGGTGTGAGTTCATTCATTTTCAGCAGTGACCTCTAGCGGTCATTTATATTCTAAGCAATTAAAGAAAACTGTTCGAAAGTCAAAAGTTTAGACACACATACCCATAGAGAGGTTTATTTGTACTACTCCTTACGTTTTAGAACAATTATAAAGATCTTAATAAAGCTATAAAATACCATATATGGAATTATGCATTGTCCCAAAAAGTATTAAACAAAAAAAGAAATTAATTTCTTGGGGGGGGGGGGGTTGCTCTGCGGGTTGGGTCTAAGAAGGTTGCCTGTCCAAATCCTGTGGTCAGCAACACGAGCAAGGCCCTTAACCGCAATTTCTCCTGGGACTGGTTGCTGTCTCCTCTACGCCAGTTTCATGAGGTGGCCTCCTGGGATGCTTTCCCAGCTGTCCTGACGGAGGTCCCACATATATGCTGAGCTCTCATTGGTCGCTTTTCCTTCACTCTCTGGTTAAACTCATCCCAAACCATTTCTACTGTGTTTTGGTCAGGTTGCCAGGTCATATGATGGGACACTATCGCTCTTCTTGGTAGGCAGCTTAATGTGTCCAAACTTTTGACTGTCACTGTATGTGGCTTTAAATTTCTTTATTCAAGAAAGATGCCAAAACCCTTTATCATTATAACTTTATATAACTAGGTGACTTCCCTCCCCACACTGTCAGAAGAAGTAGCAATTTGTACCTCTGCTTGTCACTGGGGCCGTACCCTCAATGGTCTATCAGCTGTACCCTGGCTGTAAGTGATTGTACCTTTTAAGGTACAGAAATGGACTCAGTGTCTTACCACTGCATGTAAGAAAGCCCTGCTTTTTTGATAGCTGCATCAGCAGGGTTTGAGAAGATCTTGGGTAGTATATTTATGATTTTCTCCGTGTTTTAGTACCATGGCAGTGAAATTATATTACGGCACATGGCTTCTGTATATGATGAAGCGAAACTACATTGCCGTATCCTGAGCCTGTGATCCAGCAGACAGGACTAGCGTTTAAAAATACTAACACAGGCGTTCACACGCTTTTAGACCTGCACATAAATGTGGAGGGCTACAAACAAAACAAAAATGAAAACGGATGAACTCGAAGTTTTGGAAATTTCAGCTTCATAGAAAAAGAAATGATGGGGAGGCCCCCACGTTTTCTGGTTTTTCAATTTCAAATTCTCTCAGAACCTGTTAGGACTGAAATCTACAGTCTATGCAAATCTATGTTATAAGTATAGACACACAGAGCGGGATCTCACAGCACAGAATCAGCAACATACGCCGATGTTTAGCATCCATCGCAGACTGAAAAAAAAACGTTTATTTATAAATCAGTAAAATATAATACATTTAGTATAAAAACATAGAAAATGGTAGGCAAAAAATATATATCACTTGGCTTTCCTGTATAGATGTAATATATGCTACTGGAGTTTGCTTATGTTACTGTACTTAATGCTGTTTTTTTGCCAGCAAATCAAAAGTTTGAATGGACAGTAAAAGATATGAAAACACACATAGACAAATACTCTAAAGCATGATTATACTCATACAAAGAAACGGCTCTTAATACATGACATTGTAACTGACGTTGAAATGATGACGGCATTTCAAAACATTGCTTTTTTTAACGCACACAGTGACTAATGTGTACTTGAATGATCCACGCGCTTCTTTCCTGATAGGTTTCAGGTAAGGTAATCTTTGGCTGGCCAGGAATAGGAATATTTTCTTTTTTTAACCTAGGTTACCAGTATTTACTGTCAGTGAAATGGGGCACGTGGCTGACAAGTCTTGGACCGGCCCGTGGAATTCCTTTTTAAAAGGCTGTGGCCGTTTTCGATGGTGAAGCAGGACGTTTCCAATCCTGAGTAAATTCACAGTTCTGCTTTCGGCCCTTCGTGGCTAATAGCCGACGGCACATGCTGCACCTGCTGCACATTGTGTGTGTGTGTGTGTGTGTGTGTGTGTGTGTGTGTGGGGGGGGGGGGGGGGGGGACTGAACAGGTGAGCTATGACACCATGAGCCACACGCTTCTTAAAATAGACACAGGCGCTAGCCGACTCTCCAGAGTGACGAGGCTGGGCCTGCATTTACGCCGAGTCAGCGTGCACTGTTCCCTGGTGGGCGCTGATGGGCAGCCGATTGCCTTAAGTGCTGCCCAGCGGTTTTGTGATGACGGCCATTGAGTAAAGGCACTTCCCCGCAGGGGGCCAAAGGCACTTCACTGGGGATCTCCCCCCCTGGCTGTTCGCAATGGGCGATGTAGCCCACAGGAGGGAAGGAGGCACGTCTCTGCGCCAGGGCGCCACGGGCCTCAATGACAGCCCTGAATTCCCAGTGTGCCAAATGCCGGCAAGTCTTTACCTATTTGGGTGCAATTATAAGCTCCTCGCGGTCAGCCCATGCTTATTTGTCGTGACAAAGCAGTCTGTCTTTTTTTTCCAAACCTCTATATAACCAAAAAGGCACGAGGAAGCATCGAGAGTATGCCGTTCCCTCAGGGACACACAAGGAACACAGCTCTGCTTCTCGCTGTCGACACACACAGCAAACAAACCTTATTTACATTCAAACACATACGTCCCCTAAGCATATGAACTGTCAGTGCCACTGTCGTCTGCAATCCTCCCCTGTGAGGGATGTCTAGCCACTAACTGGCAACCCACTCGCTGCCTCGAGGCAGTATGATAACGAGCTGAAAAGGGTAGGTGGAGGCAAGTTCCTGCCTTCTGAATGGTACCTATGAGTCAGCTCCTCTGCTCAAGGCCTTGGTACCAGTGGGAGTGTTTCTCTACCTTTGGTTTACCTTACACAGTGTTTCGCCAGTACTAGCCAAGTACAGGATCCCCCTGCCAGCCGCTCTGACCTGACGGCCTTTAAGTTAACGTGTTCAGGTACTTGTTTTCACCAGCCAGGGAGGTCAGCATGGAGGTCATATCCCCCACAGCCATGTTGGAGAGCCCGGCGGAGAGGCTAAGGGACGTCTGTGGTGTGGTGAGCCGGGAGGAGGTCTGGGATGAGGACGGATTGGGGCCCTGCAGGGGGGGCAGGGGGCTGTACGACGCCGTGTCTGGGTCGTCCATAATGGCGGCGAAGTCGATCTGCGCGTTCTCCAAGTCCAGGTTGTCCAGGGCGTTGGACATGGGCGTCGGCTCCGGGTACGAGAGGGAGGCTGACCTGCCCTCGGCCCCCAGGGCCTCCAGGGCCCCCAGTGGCGGCTGGTTGAGGCAGGCCCCTGGCTGGGCGGCCTGCTGGGGCAGCTGCTTGTTCAGGTCCTGCTGCAGGTGGATCTGGCCCGAGTAGTACATGGCGATGCCGTCAGCATGCTGCATGGGTGGAAGGCGCACGGCCCTGCGGGGGCTGGCCGAGGAGCTGGCCGGGCTGAGGAGAGGGGGGCTGCCCAAGTACCCTGCCCCGGACTGCTGAGACAGGCTGTTCTGACGACTCAGCGGCTTCCGGCCCTGGGGGGGGCGTGGAATCGGCCCACTGGCGCCGTAGCAGGGGCTCATGAGGGCATCTTTGGGCAGTGCTGGGCCCGGGCTCATCAGGTTCTGGTTGGGGTAGGCTGGGTAGCCGCTGTTGGGGTAGAGGCCCTGAGACTGGTGCTGTTGGTGCTGCTGGTGCTGGGGGCTGTGCTGCATCATGGGAATGTGTCCGCCCATCTCCATGCCGTCGGCCAGGCCCGGCTGCTGGAGGGCCTTCCCGGGAATGCCGGGCAGCTCCGGGCCGCCTTGCTCCTGCTGCTGCTCCCACATCAGGGCCTGCTGCGACTGCACGTAGTTCCTCACCATCATCTCTTTCACCTGCATCATCGGCGTCTGGGAGCGGTGGCCATCGCCCAGCGGGGGCCCGGCGCAGCCCAGGCTCAGCCCCCCTGTGCTGGAGTAGGAGCCCGGGTGCTGCTGGGAGTCTAATGGAGGCTGGACCTCGCAGCTGGAATGGCCGGGCTGCTGCTGCCCATACGCCTGGTTCTGGCAGGAATTTGGGCCGGCTAAGGACGGGTGGTACTGCTGCTCTGGCTTGATGGCCAGCTTCGGGCCTGAGGAGGGGTTCCTGAACGTGCCGGGCTGGCCATAGTGTGGTCCCGGTGGCACTTGCATCCCATGTCCCTGGTACTGCAGAGGCTGGTGGTCTGCTCCTGCCCGTCCGGGCTCTCCCCAGGGGGTGGCCATGCCCTCCCCTGTTAGGACCCGGTTGGTGTAATGCGGCCCGGATGGGCTCAGCTGGCAGGTGCTCATGCTGTACTCGGCCTGCTGTAGGAGGCTGTTCGAGGCCCCCTCGGCCTGCCCCGCTTCTGCCTGCCCCAAAGGGCCGCCCCTGATGGCGCCCGCACCCGCGTGCCGGCTCTGATAGTGCCCTGGCATGTGGTAGGCCTGCTCAGAGCAGCCAGCGCCCTCGTGGCCAGGCGACAGTGCCGTAGACGGGCCTTGCCGGTGCTGCTGATACCCGCCGTATGGGCCCTCGCTGGATGCCATCTCCACAGCCATGGCCTCCAGCAGGACGTTTTCGGAGATGCTGGGCGGCCGTGGCGAATACATGCGGCGGGCGACGGCGCTGTCCGAGCTACCGTGCTGTAGCCCCACCCCCCCTCGCCGGCCGGCTGCTGCCGCCACGTCGCCGAGGCTGCTGAAGCGCTGGACCCGTGGCAGGGGGGGGGGCTCGCCCCCGGAGCGGGCGGGGTCGCTGGCCCGCCGCACGCTGTTGCCCGGCGCCTGGTGGGGGTACATGATACCGGTGCCATACTCGGTGTTGGTGCTGTGCCTGCGGGGGGGTCCCTGGTGGAGAAATGGTGGCATTGGCTGGCCCTGGAACTCAGGCATGAAGCCCCCCGTGGGCCTGGGGGGGCCCGGCTGCTCCATGCAGGGCAGAGGGGTGGGGGGCGGCCCGCCGGTGGCTGCAGCGTACTTGGCCTTCAGGCTGTAATGCTGGGCCGGGGTGAGGTTGGGGAGGCCCGGCAGGCCCCCGCCCTCGCGACACGACCCCGCCCGCCGGCCCGTCTCCGGGGACAGGGGATCCGGCTGGCTCTGGCCTGGCAATCCGCCCACCTGGGACACCTCACTGGAGCGACGGCTGGAAAGGTAGGGGGAGGCCATGGACGAGCGGCGGCTCACGGTATAGGCCGAGCTCAGGCTGCTAGTGCCGCTGCCCCGCCTGTCACTAGGTGGGCAGGCCACGCCCCCCGGGATGGGCCCCGCCTCCGGATTGGACAGCTCCATCACACGCCGGTTCGACAGCATGGATGGTGGGGGGCACATCCCAAGCAGGTCCCCAGGCGCTGCAGGAAGAGACATGCTTATCAATCCACATAATTACAAAATAGCCGGAGTCTAGTTCATAGCTAACTATTAGGCGCCCTACATCTTAGTTAAGCGCTTGTGAATTAAATGCGTACAGATAATGATACTAAAGAGGCATGTCTAATCCATCTACTGTAGCTAGACCTACGAAGGAGACCCAAGTCTGAAACAGGTTAGAAACAGGTTAGACAAATAGCTAGCTATCAAATAGCTAGCTATCACCGTGGTAGCGTGAATCCCAAATTCAGGTATAGCCCCGGAGGCTGTATAATGACTTACTAAATAACACCCGCTAGGTTAGTGTCACCTTTTACTGCCCATTGTTACCGGTAAGATGGCAGTCTTCTCCGTGGTCACATTTTTGCACAAATGTTCAGATGTTCTTGGGCTGACCACACATTCAGAGGAGTGCATGGTCTCATCCGGTCTACGGACTCCTTTGTCAGTACTGTTTCCGAATCAGTACGGACCGGCAGCCTACTTAGTCACCTGAGAGCGCGGGCAGCTTGTTGCTGCAGCTCCCAGCCCGTCCTCCGGGGGGCGTCGGACGCCGCATTTGCTTCAGCTTATCTATCTTCAGGTTCTCCAGCCGCTTCAGCGCCTGGGCCGACATCCCCATCCCGGATGTCCCGACGAGGCCGCCGGCTTCGGCCCCTCCCACCCCCCCCTCCTCCATGGCCGTCAGGTCCTCCAGGCTGCCCCCGGCGTTGGCGTTCATTTCCACTCCGCTGTCGTTGTTGTTGGCGCTCCCCAGTGGCGATCGCTCGCTGCTGCAGGACGACTGTCCCCCCGGGCTTGGCTGGGACTTCTGACAGGGAGGTATAATGCATGTATTAGAGCACAGTCACAGGCTGGACAAATCCATCCATCTGCTGTAACTGCTCGTCCAATTCAGGGTCCCAGGGGGTCAAGAGCCAATGGGCGCCTGGCAGGAAATAGCCCAGGATGGGGCGCCAACCCATCACAGGGCACAGTCACACACCATTCACACCCACTGGCAGTCTAGTAACTCCAAATTTACTCTGCATGTTTTTGGACTGTGGGGGAGCACCAGAGGAAACCCCACAAGGACATGGGGAGAACATGCAAACTCCACACCGGTGAACCCTGGTCCCAGAGGCATGAGGCATCAGTGCCTCTGTAGCTGAAAATATAAATCTAATTTATGGTTGCTATCCAATGAAAAACAGGTATCTCCAAAAATCCATTATTTCTGGAGCATGAAAAATGCTTTTTTTCAGAATCTACCTTACAAAATAAACATAAAACATCACAGAGAGACGTCCTTAGCACCTATCGGCACACGGCCACCAATGAATGGTTCAATGCGGGGCTCTTCAAAGCTGGCCCTCGATTCCAGGCCTTGTTTTCAGTTCTGCCAGGTAGTTAGTTTAATAATTACTGATTATGAATTATGACTGGCAACAGAGGCTTCAGACCTGGCTCCCGGGTCGAGGAAGGCTGGTAAGATCAGCAGTGCTTGGCCCCTGAGAACTATGACTTGAATGGCCCTGGTTTCATGTTTTAGACAGACTTCCATGAATTGTTCTCAGCAAGGCACATCTCAATGTTAACAAGATACAAACTAATCTTGCTTTATATTCAAAATTAACAATGCCAGTTCACTACACTATATGGAGAAAGGTACTGGGACACGCCTCTTATTCATTAAATTCAGGTGTTTCATTCATTATAGCTTCAAAGGGGTGACCAAATCCATACTGATATCTATGGATTTAGAATGGGATGTCATAAAAGATCCTATAAGTGTAATGGCCAGGTGTCCCAATACTTTTACCCATATAGTGTATCTAGCTATTGACGTTAAGTTATTAAAATTAGCAATGTAAAGTAATCCATGCAAATGGCCACTATTTATACACACATTAACTAGTACAAATATAAATAACAGTTAAATTGATGACTTAATAAAACATCTTTGATTGGTTGATTAGATGTCAAACACTATCGGTAGACAGAGATGATTGGGTGTATTCTATCTAGCGTAACGATAAGTCACAATCATCAAAAAGTGGACATGCAGAGTTTTCATTGGATAGAGATGATATATAATACCATAATAATATACCAAAACCACTTATGACAGAGGAAAAAACACTTGTGTATTCTGATGTTTAAGACTTTAAAAACCTTAAGCCATAATTTTGCAGACGTTTATAACCGTTTTCCTCATGTTTACTAGACTCAGACTATACACAAAGTAATACTTTTGTTTTCGTGAGTAACAGGCATTTCAGCCTTCTCTGCTTCCTGGTGTGTGAGCCTCAGCCCAGACAGAGTATGCCTGTGATTTTCCCAGGAAGTGTCTTTGCATTCTGCAGGTAATTCTCTACCTTTTAAAGGATTTGGGTGGATTATAAACTAGACTGGCTATGGGTGGGTATTTTCCAGCTCAGTTTCAGAGGGGTGCGTGATAAAAAAATTAGTGTATGCTCTTTCACTTTCTCTTGATTAATGTATGCTCTTTCACTTTCTCTTGATTAATGTATGCTCATTTACTTTTATTGCAAGAAGCCTGGGTGTTGAGTTAGACAACAGCCATGAAGTAAGCTATGTTAATTTATGTTTAAGCTACAGCTGTGTATGTGTGTGTGTGTGTGTGTGTAGGCCAAGATAGCATATAGAGGGTGAGCTCATAAGAATAGCTGACCTGTAGCACCAGGTGGTTGCTGGACCAAGCCTTATTAACACAAAGGACTTGTTTTATCAGAGAATGTTTCAGAGAATAGCCTTGAGAAGTGAAGGAATTCACTAGATAAGGAGAAGTGGACAATAACTGTCCAAGGGGAGGCTTGTTTGTATGTTACTATAAAGGTTTGTAACTTAGCAGAGAACTTTGAACATTACTGTGGAGATCTCTCCTGTGTATGTTCCCACTTTGAGCTCAAATTGTAATTAAAACATATATGAAAGGACATGCGAGTGAGATTCCATTTGTACCACAAGTATCATCCTATAGGAAAGTCATGAACACAAAACACTCTGGCAGGAGCCAATCGAGAAGACGCCATCTGCAGTGTGCTTCACTTTTACAAATTTCTATGCATGCACCTCAACCAGAAGTGCCTCTGGGCTTCCACAAAACAGCACTTGTGAAATGATGTTTATGGAATTCCCTGTATTCTTACTTTACAGGCTGCTGACTTATAAAGAATCACGAAGCTGATAAACAAAACTGACTGATGCAAAGATGTCCCTCCCGCTCACCAGGGAAACCTCTGGGGCCAGCAGTTTGCAGTCTTCCCTCCTGCCTTCTTCTTTCTCCAGGTGTAGTTCTGAATACTGGCCACTGGAGGGCAGCATGGAGCCGGGTGCCCTGGGACCCATGTCGCCACGATGCTTCTTGGTGATGTGAGCTTCCGGTCCGTGCACCGTCTTCACGTGCTTGCGTAGGGAGCTTGGGTCCGTGTACCGTTTGGTGCAGCCTGGGATCTTACACACATACGGCTTCTGCGGAAGACGCCAGACGGGATGCCTTGGTTAGTGCAGGCTTCTGTGGGGGCTGCTCCATAGCTAACCAGCAGCTGCTAACAGCTCCCCCTTTACATGTTGCTGTAACAGCAATATTACCTGCATAAAACCCGTTAAACCTTTATATTCATTCTGACCTTTCTCCATGTTAATTTATTGGATTATCATTTCGCTTGAGTTTAAAATGTACAATGTAAAATTTGCCATATTTTCTCTGGTATATTCTTTAAAAGATGTGATGTGAGTCAAACTGATGTGCTTCCTGCATATATGGAGATCCCCCTAAACGGATGATGTTGCCTGTCCATATGATTGGGTGTTTTACTTGTCCCGTGCCACCCCTAGTGATCAGTGTGCATTCCCAGCATGCTGGACCCCAGCTTCATCACCGACATCGTGCCCTAATCTTTTGGTGTGGCGGTGCCCCGGTGGCTGGGCCTGTAGGCGGGCACCTCGTTAGAGTGTGTGCGGTTCTGGTGCTTGGCACGGTCCGAAGCGTTGGAGAAGGCCTTGTTGCAGCCCTCATGCTCGCAGACATACGGCTTCTCCCCGGTGTGTGAGCGCAGGTGTGTCTTCAGGTTCTCAAGGCGTGAGTAGGCCTTGTGGCAGCCCTCAAACTGCAGGCCGGGAATGGAAACATGCCCAGAAATGGGCAATTAGCTCACAGGTCATGTTCAGTGCGCCCCAGAAACAACAACTACCACAGACATTTCACTTAAAACCTGAGTTCCAACTGAAGTAAAACTCATAAAATACTTAAAAGCTCGGTAAAAGGTCAGGTCTTAGATTCGAAAAAACTATTTATCCTGAAGAAAATGATTGTGCCGAGACATAGCAGACATAGTCCAATAGTAAAACAAGAAACAAGAAAATGGGGGCAGTATGGGAGTGTGCATGTGCCCATGGGGGCTGTATGGGAGTGTGCATGTGCCCATGGGGGCTGTATGAGAGTGTGCATGTGCCCATGGGGGCTGTATGGGAGTGTGCATGTGCCCATGGGGGCTGTATGGGAGTGTGCATGTGCCCATGGGGGCTGTATGGGAGTGTGCATGTGCC
>JAODKM010000118.1:2075835-2137160 GCA_026780845.1 Petrocephalus sullivani | reverse complement strand
GAGAGAGAGAGGGAGAGAAAGAAGGGGAGAGAGGGAGGCACAAAGACGGAGAGACGGCTCAAGTAAAAAAAACAAAAAACAAAAAACAAAAAGAGAGAGAAAAGGAACAGTGGGTGTAAAGAGAGAGGGGTTTGAGTATATTGTGTGCCCCCCTAGGAACCACCCCCCCCCCACGCACACACAACGGCCAAAACCTTGGTCCCTCTGACTGACACACTGCTCAGGGCCAATTCACTGTGGACAGTCAGCCGCTATTAAACCCCAATTGTTTCAGGTTCACGGGGTGTGAATGGCTCTGATTGAAGGCCTCTGATCCCAGCGAGGGTGGTCTGTGGGAGGCGTTCTGGGGAGGGGGGGCGCAGTGTCACGTGACGTGCCTTTTTGCTGCGTGGCAGGAAGAAAAGGAATCCGACCGCTTGTTGCTTCTTGCCTTAAACACCCCCCCCCCCGCAAAGTAACCCGTATGTGTTCAGAATCCCCCCCCAAACATTTCCGCCTTTCTTCCAAACTGCCTTGCTATTCGCAGTGCCCCACTTTTGCGCGTGCATGGCTCCGGAGCACTCTGTACAGAACACCCTTTCTAACGGTACAACAGCTAGACCCCTGTGGCGGGTTTTGTCTCATTTTCCCTCAGAATTTTCTTCCTTTCCCTTGTTGCCCCCTGTCCCTCCGCAGAGTGGGAACAGCGACGTCTGCAGGGGCGCACAGGAGTGTCGTGTAAATGAGGAGGGGGAGTGACTCGGGAGCCACAGCTGTTGAAAAGCGAGGGCCCTTCCTGTACAGTTTATTTGCTCAGGCTGGCCCTTAATGGGGAAGCTTTTGGCTTTAACGCGGGCCATCGGGATGGTGATAAAGGGGGGCAGGGGTGGAGGAAGCACCCCTACAGAGCTGTTCACACGTAGCCACCCCGCGGGATGACCGCGCCGGCCGAGGCTGACCCTGACCAATCGGCTGTGGCCGCGAGTCACCGCCAAGTGAGCTGTTGCGGCGCTATCTGGATCCTTAGAAGTGCGGGCAGGTTCAGCTCAAACATTAGACTCACATCCAGTTTGATTTGCGGAGCATTACCGGACTTGGGAGGCTATTAGAAAACTAACTGATCCTTTCACGCCATGTTATCGTGCTCGTCGCTGCCCGGTGTTGGATTTTCACACTTGCAGCGTGTTAAGGAATTAATAGGTAGCTGCTAAAACAGCAGCGAGGATTGCTGAAAGCCGACCCCTGACATTCCAGGTCGAATTTTTCAAGTCTCCAGGTTTTCTGTTTTTTTTTTTTTTATCAAAACGAAAGATTGACTGAATGACACCCTTGTTTTCAGAAAAATCTTTCACTGATCGTCCACACGGCGCATTTCTGTGAATGCCGCAGCTCATCTTTGAAAGGGATTCACTCTTTATTCTGACTTTTTTTTCCAGCCTTTGGGGTTGTAAAATAAATATAATGCCTGTGGTCTGCGGCCCCAGAGGACTGTGGGTATTTTCTTTTCCGTTCTCTCACTCCTGTCAAGCCGGGTGCCGCTCATGACCTGACACACCTCTGCTCCTGGATTCTGAAGTGGGCGGCGTTTTTTTTTGCGCATATGAGAACTTCTCACTTAATTAAGTCCGTGGCAACATTGCTGCTGTGTCACGTAATGGCTTCAGCTGCTTGAAGAATTAGTAAAAGGATTGTGTTTAACAAACAAATATCACACATAAAAAATGCAAGCACATATAATGTTAAAGATGGATGGCTAATCTGATTACTTTTAGGGTTAAGTGAGATCTTAATTGGGTAATCATGGAGATTAGTAAACCTTATAGGTATTTCACTTTGAACCCATGACACATCTAAGTGTCCTTCCGACGCGCAGAACGAAAGTCAGACAAATTCAAGGTAGCCATTCCATCTGGGAAACTACCTTCTACGTCCGTAAAACAGAAGCAAGCGAGCTAAATCGCATTCGTTCTGCTGTCCTCACACGGAGCCGCTACAGACCACACAGTTTACCGCCGGTTCTCAATTACTTTTAGGTCCGACGGGAACTAGTTTCGGCAGCTGGCAAAATTAACTGGCCAGTAAAATTTCTGTGAGAGCCTGCCGACACTATTTTCTGTTTATGGCAAAGGGATGGCTTTTGTTTCCAGAAGGCGAAAGGACGCTTTCATTTATCCGAAGCCTGCGAATCAGTCACATTACAAACAATCAGATGATCAGCAATGCTCGGCAGGTAGTTAACAGGCTTTGTGCGGCTCTCGAGACGGCACGCCGCTGAAGCCCGCCACAGGCACCACGGCTCTTGCGGAGACTCGGCTGCACTGAGAGAAGGCAAAAGGGCTCTCGCCCCTCTTGTTTACAGATATGTGAGCGATAGCACTACTGTCAGGGAGGGGTGCCCGGGGTCCAATCACAGCCTGTCCCTTTCCTCTAGAATCCAAGAACTACCGGAGGTTGGGAGCTGGTGTGTGGCTCAGGGGATTTTTGGACACTGTGCTTGTGATCAGAACATTGTTGGTTCAAATCCCAGGTTCAGCACAGTGATTTCACCATTGGGTTCTTGAGTGAGGCCCTTAACCACCAACACACACACATTAGATACTCTTTCTACCACTTCATGCCGTAATCGTCGGTTAAAATGATTTGAGTGACTTAGGGGTGACAGGCTGCGAAATGAGGAGCGTTCAGAGCCCCCTAGTGCACAAAATCTACCCACAAACTCAAATGGGCCACTCAGGTGAGTCAGGCTTAGGCTAACCCTGTTCTTACCACAGCTAAGCATCCCGCCAGCCTTTATTGGCTTTCTTTGAATACAGATCATGAACATTGGTGATGCAGATCCTCTAGTGGAGGGAACAGAGGCAGGCCAGCCTAACCTGAGCCCTGCGTTCCAGCACAGGGTCCAACTCCCCTTGGAGAAGAACGCGAAACACAGCTGGATTCCAGAAGCTTGCGTTTTTGTCACTTTGAGGAGCAACGTGACGCTCGCCGAGTGTAACAACTGAGGTCACTGGTCGGTCTTTGGATGCACACTTCAGACACACACATACAGGGGTTCATTTCTGCCAGTCGTTTGTCCTTCGCGAAATACTTAGTGAAGGTGGGGGAAACGTCTCTGGAGTGTATACGGCAAACTGTGTCAGGGTGCAAAGCGAGATAAACTCAGAAGAGCCCTTACGCATTTCTCAGAACCACCCACCACCCTCTGCCCAACGCAGAGACAGCCCGAACATCAAGGAAGGTGCGTTTAAATAAATATTTACAAGTATTCTGTCCAGCCCACGTGTCTCAGTGAGTGAACAAGCAGGATCGAGAGTGCTGGTCACTCAGCTGGGCCGCGCAGGGCCTCACCCCCAATCATTCAGGGGCGCGGAGCGTTAACACAGCCAATCAGAGGCACAATGGCACTCTTTGAGATAGCGTTAGTGAGGACTGAAATTCATTAATGGGGTGATAACACAGAGTTCTGCTTGTGATTCATTACACCAGGAGGGTCACTGTGGGGTCAGCCTTAAGAGTCTTTTGAATCATGCTAATATGTCTGCGTATGTTGAGCCACAGAGAGAGAAACATTTCAAAAACTTTTTTTCTACGAGAATGACGCGAGAAAAAAAAAATTGCAAGGAAAAAAAATTTGCTTTGAAATTTTAATTAAGTTACATTTTTAATGACGACTCGTCTCTTATGGCTGTACTAGGTGGAACAAACGTTGCATTATATATAACTTTAGCTGTTAATTATGCAGGGTAATATTTTTACATTTTAATTAATATAAAATTGTTTAAAGATCCACTCATGCGCTGCTGTCTGACTTCGAGCGGCTCCGCGTATCCGGACTCGTCTCGGTGAGACGCCGGTTTCGTCTCCTCGGGCTCGAGCCTGCGCCCCGCTCGGCGGCACGCTTTTCCCATGACGTCACGTCATCACGAACGCCGGAGCCTCGCGCAACGCCGAACGCGACCTCGTCTTCGCGACGCGTCCGCTCCGAAATCCCTCTGCTCGCGCCGGACACGTAAGAGGAAGCACGCTGCCCCTTTCTGGTTCGCTGTTTTTATTTTATGGGCAAATTCAATCCCTACCCACCGCGCCGAGAGTAATTGCTACTTGATTACGTAATTGCTGTTTCTGGCATGGAACTTTGGAGTCCTTTAGTTTGACAAACGGGGCTACGTTCACCGCACAGTTAAAGAAAGGTCAAGATTTTCTTCTGAGGCATTTAAAAAAGCATTTTTAAGAATTCTCCAGGGAGATCAGGAAACAATGCCTGTCACATCATGGGTCACCTGCAGCAAGCTGCTCTACCTCCCTACCTGTCTCCAGTCATTATAACTCCATCCATATGTTCAATTAAAAGTTAAATGATATTCTCCTCATTATTAGACACAGGACCCCAAATGGATTTGCTGCCCAATCAGCAACAATGCTGGAGATTATTATTTTTTTAAATAATAACTTTGTTAAGCCCAAATCACAAATTTGTCAAGCCCAAAAGCACAAATTTACTTTCCTCACAGACTTTAAAATGTGTTATTTCGTGTCATTGATACATAAACTGCAGAAATATATATACACACAATTCCTAAGATTTTTGTTTACAGCAGCAAAGATAAATATTTGATTTACAGGCTTTCAGATTAATCTGTTGGTCTGCATGATTGTTTCCATGAGACACTGTCCACTTACTGGAATTTTCTTGGGAACGATGGACATTTTACACACTCCTGAAAAGCAGGTATGAATCAGAGACCTGTGGGGCGTGCGCTATCACCTGTAAGCACCAGGATGTTTTCAGCAGGTGTCCAATGGAAGTTAAGTCTATAAGCAAGAACAGGACAACCTAAACATCAAAACACAAATGACCTCTGTAGAGGACGAAAACAGACAGCTGTTCAAAAGTCTGGCGCTACTTTCTCAGGAGTTCGCGAGCACAGCTCTGTCATGATACACAAAGCTTGCTCTGAAGAGCGCCGACACGGAAAACACTCTCATGTCTCATCCGAATCATCTCCTTGGCGGGAAACTAAACTGGACATAACTATTTTTTTAAAAATATGATGGACACTGATGTTACGCCCTTTATGGACCTGTGGAGCTGGACCGAGGTGAAGGTTGAATAGTTTTCTTTGCAGACCAAATGACGGGCCAGGCTTCAAGCCTTCCTAGGTTCATCTCATTTTAGACCAAATTCTTCGGTCATGTACAATAAACACTTCATTGGAAAAGGAGCCTCCTCCTTCACAGGGCAATTAAAACATCAACTGGAAAGATGGCTGACAGTTCCAGAACGTGCAAATTTGGAGAGGTGTGTGTGTTTTCAGAGCCAGCACAGAAAGTCAAAAACATAATTTTGGTCTTCAAGAGCAGAATAAAAACAAGTCTTTTAGACTTCTACAACTAATCTAAAATGTATTTTAGCAGTTTGTGGCACCTAATAGGCTTCTTCACAGCTGGTGAGTGAATCCTCACAGTGGTAGAGGGCATGAAGGTTTACATAAAACTAATATAGGGCTCGGGCATTAAAAAAACGTGTCATTTCTGATTCCAAAATATTTTCATTTCTCAGAGGAACACCCACTCCCACTGGATGGTGGGGCTCCTTTTCAAGTGATGCCATGCAGGCACCAGAATGTCCTGGAAAACCTGGCATGGATCGTGACTCCACTCCCAAGGGCTGCCACACAGCTAGTCGGCAGATCGCACACCTGCAGAAACCATCAAGCCCCCCCCCCTCCCCCCGGGGTAAAAAGCAAGACACTGGGAGTATGCAGAAGATCAAGCCAGGACAAAAGGAGCCACATAATGAAGTAGGGGCATGCTTATTTGCCCCGGCCATAAAACACAATACTCAGGAGCTGATTAGGCTCTAGGTCTGAATTCACTCAAAGGGATGCTCGTGAGGATAGGTGCTTTGGATCGCCGAGCCACGCACTCCAAACGCCACTCACTGGCACTAGGCACGGAGGCTATGTGCTCAGACTGTGATGCGCTGGGAAACACCGGCATGGTAAAACAGGGTAAAGAGGGATGGAAAATCACACCAGATGCCCAAGTAACTGCATCACTTTAGACTTACCCAACATAAACACACACCTTCAAATGTCACGTTTTTTATTCCTCTAACTAAAGTAAATTTAATAACTCCAACGAAACGGAGAGCATATATCACCAGACAAACCTTTACAAAACATTTGCTGGTTCCTTACAAATTTATGCAAATAAATGTCTCACTGACTTACATCTTCTTACTCAAGGGGAATTGTCATGGCAGACATATATTATTACAATTAAACATTACATATATACGGCTGGGTTTGGGTAGAGATATGATTTTAATAACCAGTAAAGTTTGGGTTAGCTTTTGAGCTTATCCCGCCTTAGGAAAATATTTAAGGGGTATTTTCAAATTGCCATGAAATGGATCACGTTACGGGGCCCTTGTTTGCTCTGTAGATTTGCTAAAGCAGTGGGCTTTTCTGCGTTTGCGGCCAAGGAATCTGACAGCCAATTCCAGATGTACTGAACAAACTGTACGCCACAATATAAACAAATAGGAGATCTCTAATCTAAAATACATTTGCCAAAACTGCATACTTCTGAGAAAAAAAAAGTTACTTTGACACCCCCCCCCCTTTTTTACTGCAAAATGTATTAGGACCTTTTTTTTAATAATAAAACATTTTACAGACGTCAGCATAGATAATACTCAGTGAATCCTGACAGATACCGACATTTGCAAAAGATATTGGGAGCATTAGTATTTCAGGTTACAAGAAACAGCTGCTAGGGAGCAGGCCTCGGACCTCTGGAGGAATTCTCCCAGCTTCGACACGCGTGGGGCCGAATCTTTAATGTGACCATGGCTGGGAAATCCCGCTGAGCGCAGAGCTTGCTCATTAAAACGTAGTAGAATCTCGGCGTAAAATTTAAAGCTAGCTCGGAGATGCGCATAAGTTTATTGGGTACGGGTTTAAGTTCAGTGCGTTAAAATAATAAGAGCGTAAACTATTTATGTGGATTGTTTTAAATAATATTACTTTTCACAAAACACGAAATAAATGCCAAACAAAAATTAGCCATAATCCAAACAGTCTTGGTAAAATGTATAATTACTTTCATAAAACTGAAGGTTTGCAATTAGTAAAATATGCTTAATTGCAGGTTTAAATTGGTGAGGATATGTAAAAGATGCATCTATTACCTCGTTGCCCACAAATTAAACTACAAAGTTGAAAAGCGGAGGAGAACATAGACTGACTGAAGGGAGCATCTTCTGTGCACGATCCCCGGAGTGTATTCCTAGCCTTGTCTGGATATTTAGGCTGGCTGTGCAATAATAGCAATGATTTTTTTCCCAGCAATTTGTCCAACCTGTCATTCAGTTCACACCAAGAGACATAATCGTTTCTTGTTTCCCTTAAAAGGTGTTTTTCGCCTTGCCGTGCGTGTGTGTCTATGTTTATATAATCTACAAGTGTTACTGTAAACTTCACTATAATATACGCATGTTTGTATTGCTAATCAACGCGCAAACACCGCACTTAATCAACACACGTATACTCTTTCTTTACGGTCATCGCTCCATTTGTCACCAATCTGACAATAGCCCAACATAAAGCATGTACTTAAAAAGTTTTATAACTACCTATCTACACATTACGGACTGCAAAATATTCTTAGACGACACAGAACTTCTTGGAACAGGTAATTTAGGTAGGAACGTATGCCGAATGGTAAAAGTGCACACACCACAGTATAAAAAGTTAACATAACCTACCTTCAGTTGAGAGTTGCTATCTTCTGCATCTGTTGATGGCCTCGACTTGATCCCAGGAAATTCAGGTTTCTCGGAGAAAATTTTGGAGAAAAGGCGGCGTGCGTCCCGCTGGGGGGTTAGAGAATTTCCAGTAAGGCCCCCTTTTACTTTTCGTGTTGGCACCAAGCTCAGATGCAGACAGGGGACTGCTAGGTTATCCGCAACCTTACTGGATCCTCCTCAGTTACGCTCTCCGCCTTGAGGTCTTAGGATCCCGCTCCCTTAAAAAAACTTTCCCCGGAGTTGCGTCTCAAAAAAAAAAAAAGAAAACGGTGATTAGTGCAAAACAGAAAAAACGAGCCACATTCGCTAACCGAGTCCCGTATGCCGAGGTAAGAAGTCCGTGCAAAGGACCGCTCTCTTTCTCTCTCCGTCCCTCTCTCTTTCTCAGACTCCGTGGACCACCCCGAAACAGGAAGTTCACTTTTTGTTATTCTAAAAAAAAGCTCTTGCTGCGGCTATGGGACTTCACCGCGCTGCAGACTGCAAGCAATGCATCTATTTAAATGAAAAAATGCATCTATTTAACACAAAACCTAAACCATATAAAATATGCCATAGATGATGATAATAATAATAATAATATTAATAATTGTAATAATGATAATAATAATGACGATGATGATGATGATGTGAGACAAGCCTCAGACATTTGTCACCATACTTTACGCCCGCTTGCCATTGATTTTATTAGAAAATAAAAGTTGGGGGCGAAGTTAGGGTTAAATGGCACAGTCTTCGTGTGCAGTAAGGCTGCGTGTGTGGCGAGGGATGCTGAATCTTGCCCTCATCTCAGCACGCGGTCTAGCAAGACGTGGTGATAAACCGCAAAACCAGGAGTGGATTCCCCCGCACCGGGGCCGGGAACCGGAGCGGCCTCAGGAATGCGCCCGCAAGCAGCGAGGGAGAGGGAGCGAGCGCGCTCCGCAATGCTGGGACGCACTTCGCTTATAGTTATGCGCTGTGTCACGGCAAAAAATATATTCTAAATAAACAACGTTTTTTTTTCCTGACCACAGAACAAGTTTTAGTTTTGTGCCTCTTGTGTTGAGTGCGGACGTTTTCCGAAAACATGCTGCCCTAATTATGTCATTGTGTTCTTTATGTTTAATGTTAAGGGAAAACACGCTTAAACGGCTGTTTTTGATTTTTTTTTAAGAAAGCAATAGGCATCGCCAGATCTTGCTGGGGGTCAGCCTCGTTAGTTCACGACCTCATTCCCCAAGCAGGGCGCCCCGTAGCCCGTTGTCCGTGCTCTGTATATTTGCTCCAATTGTCCTTAATATCTAGGCTAATGGGCCTAACTGAAGAACCTAACATTTTCCGGGCAAATACAAAAAAGGGTTCTAAGCATCACCATGTGAACTGGATACATCGGTTTCGTTTTTATTAGTAGTTTCGTCACAATTAAATGATCGCGTTTCTGCGTCGGGCAGGTCCGAAAAGAAAACCATCCGGATGTGTGCTGTTTGCCGAGCATTAATTAATATTACTGTAGTCTATCATCGGCGGCCACCCCGACACACATTATCTCTCTGTGGCAAAAACGCCGTCTGTAAATTAAGAAAACACATGCCAAGACTGACTGTTCCCGCATAAAACGCTCCTGTGAGACAGTGTCTCTCTTTCGTGGGGCTTTTTTCCACTAGTCTCAGTAGATCCTGAATGTGCAGGACACTGGACTCGTTGAATTACAGCTAGTATGGCCAAACCGGACTGGGTGGAAGTGGGTTCGGAAAGGTAATAAAACGCCAAGGTTAATTCCTTTGGTTATTACCCAACCAGATTTTATTCCTGTTAAATATTTTTGAAGTTTTTACAAACACCGCCGTGTTTCTCTCGTTCTGTGCTCGGCAGATCGGATTAATTAAAATGTTGCTCGTGCTGCGTAGCTCACCGCACCCGCGCGCCGAATTCGCCGCAGGCTAGGGGATATACATAATTGAAATATAACACATTCAGTTTCCATTGACTCTAGGAATATAAGAAGTACAAGCTCGGACAGGTTATTATTTTGTACTAATTTCACCGCATTCAGTAATGTTTCTCTTCCAAGGAACACTAAAGTAATGTTACCAGTTTGCCGGCATAACATCAGTACTAGAGCTTTAAGCCTCAAAAATGCATTTATCCCTCGCTACTGACATTAGACTGTAGTAATATTACCTGGAGTGAATGCAATTTCTCACGACTCTTAAATAATAGTAATAATATTAAGTAGCCTAATCAATATTGATACCCAATGTTATTCCTTATTTAACATTAAAACATTTACATAATGTATATGTATGTCTGTAAAGCACTTTGTAAACCATGTGGTTTTAAACAGTGTTATATAAATGATCGATTGATTCTGGAATGTAATTAATTTGAAAGGTAAAGAGAACTTGACCATAACTGTCAGATGCAAGTTAAAAACTACAGTAATCATAGGAAAACAAAACCATTCTTTTTAATGTTCAGCAATTTTCAAATGTATGAGTTTGGTGATAATCATAAATGATAAAACCTTTAGTTCCGCTACTGTGAATGTCTGTGATGTTCCAATAATAGATAAAAGCTGACTTTGTTTCCCAGAAAAGCTATGCTAATATGCTAACGCCCAGTTGGTGTCCAAGATGGTGCCCTGAACCATAGCAAGGGGCCTATTCACAGAAATAGCATATGTGCAGGCTAGGCTAACCCTCATGCTAGCCAGAGAGGCAGTACAGTTAGACTGGATAGTTAAGCTGTGCTTTCTGGATCCTTCTGAATGTGGGTCTATGATATTCTAGTGTGCTCTGTATCTGTATTTTTGCTTGAGAATTATAGAGCACCAGGCTACGAATGACGGCTAGCTGGAGCTTGTTTTAAGGAAAAATAAAGTGTTGCTTTATAGACATGTTTTGTAATTGTTTTTCTGTTAATACTGGAGAAGATGCAGCGTTTAGATAAAATCTAGTTAAAATATCTTTATTGCCATCTCTGCTCTATGCAGAGGTCATATAGTGAAATAAAAATATGTTTCGGCTGGTAAAACAATTCGATATATAATATAAATATAATATAATATAAATATAATATAAATATATAAGACATATTGGATGTATTAAGACACAAGACAACATAACGACATCTTACCAGGTCTTGGATACTTAATATATGAATGAGTGAGTTTGTGAGTTCTTATTTACACAAGCATGTGTACTGGCGTCACGCGTGCAGGATGGCCCGAGCAGACGGTCACCCCACCAGCCCCCAGGCCTGCTAAGAACACGCGTCCCATGATTAGGGCAGATTGTGAACCGGAGTCACAGCCTTGGTCCCAGGATGGCAGAAGAGCCGCTTAGCGACGTTCCTGTGCAGCTGTTACACACATATGCCGCGGCCAGGATCACACGGGGGGTTCTCCCGCAGGGTGACTTTCATTCATGTCAGGTGGGACCTCAGCTTGTCAATGGCAGAGGGATTACGACAGCCTTAGTGAATGGCCGGACTCCCTATCGACGTTATCTCATGTGGGTGCCACCAGAAAATGGTACTTACGTGTCTTGGTGAACGCCACATGAAACCAGATAAAATCTCACAAAGGGGCTGAAACTAAATGAGAATAGTAATAGAACAGTCGGGCCTCCAACATTACATTTTTTTGGGGGCACTACAAAGTGTCTGGTCCCCTGAATCTGCCATGGTCTCCATAGGTCTCCAACAGTCCTGATGGTGTGTGTAGCTCTTTGAGCTCAGGCTGGGCTCCAAAGGTCGCCGTTTCAAATCCCAGCATTAGCAGAGTGATTTTACCATTGGGGGCCCTGAGTGAGGCCCTTAACCCCCAGGTGCTCCAGGGATAGATGTGTCTGCTAAATAAATTGAAATGTAGATAGCAATACAAAGCTATACAGCCATCATATAACCATTTATTCATCACAGGTTCTCTGTCAGGGAGCACAGCGCGCAGGGCAGGGTACACCTTAGTCGGCATGTCAGTCAATCTTAAACACACTCTCACACATTCACACACCATGGCATTTTAGGGTCACCAGTTCACGCAACAGAATGTTTAGATCTAGGGAGGTGGTGGGGGGGCGAAACCGGAGAATTCACAGGAAAAGCCTGCAGACACGGGGAATACATGCAAACTCCATGCACAGACCTGGGGGGGCACAGACAGCACTATCCATCGAGCTGTCATGCAGCCCTTATCCGAGTTTATGGTTAATAATCACAGTTAAAGAAGGGGTATGGGGTTACTACATAATGGTGTGGACGGTCGCTGAGAAGTTTAAGAGGGTCTATTTAAAACCTGTGACGCGGGGACTATGTTTTACTGGAGCATTGAGGTGTGTGGCAGTTTGGGGGAGTCCATTAACCCTGTCTTATTAACTTACTGTATGAACCTCAAAATAGTCAGCGATCAGTGAAGAGTATGCATTCATGAATTTGCATGAAGCACCAATTTCAGCAATTTTTTTTTCTTTAATATGTTTTTGCTCATGCGTGCCCTGTTACAGAAAAGTTTGATAAATTTGGTTCTCAGCTATATTATTTGTTTTATTAGGATTTTGGCCATTTCTTTTTCAGGATGGAGTTGCGATGAGAAAGAAATAAAACTGCAAATATCTATTGCCACCCCCACACCCCCCACCCCCTCGGAACAGCCACACTTGAGTTCATTCTGTGTTGCAGGTGTCCGTCCGCATAAGCACATCAAAGCCTGGCCCATGGAGAGCTTACAGCTCTGGCCTGATTACTCGGGGGGTAATCGCTAAGCCCCTTCATAGGGTAATATGGGGGGGGGGGGGGGTTCGAGTGAAAATGGGGGAAATGCAAAAGGGTTGCCTGTCACCTTCCTTGCTGGGGTTTTGCCATATGAGCTCACAAGGTAGCAGGGCAGATGCTGACAGGGGGAGTTACTCAATACTGCCCCTGTAGGAAACAAACTGAATAGAGAAATGAAAGCCCAAAAATGCTCAGCTCAGATAACTGAGGTATTACTTTGGGGCAGCAGAGACTGGCATGCAGGGGTACCACTAGATATTTTGGGTCCCATGAAAGCATATTATTCAGGTTTCTACCCCAGATCAATCCAATTATCTTCCAGTTACCCGATGTCCCCACAATGATATAAAAGCCTGTTACTTTTTACCTTGGGGGGCATTTTTGCGGTCCCCACAAGGATAACCTCAATTTTACAAAAATCTGTGACTGCAATTGAAAAACGAAAAATGCCAAACGTCTTGTATTTTGTTTGGTTACTTATGGTTAAGGTTAGGGCTGGGTAGGGGTTAAGGTTGTCATTGCTGGAATTAGGGTTATGCCCATATAAATGAATGGAGAGTCCCCATAAAGATAGGAATACATGCTTGTGTGTATGCGTGTGTGTGTGTGTGTGGCTTTGTAATTCTTACAGTGTGGGGACCAAATGTCCCCACAATGTGATAAAAACCTGCTACTTTTTACCTTGTGGGGGCATTTTATCAGTCCCCATAAGGATAACCTCAATTTTATGAAAATCTGTGTCTGCAATCAAAAAACTAAAAATGCCAAAAGTCTTGTATTTTGTTTGGTTACTTATGGTTAAGGTTAGAGCAGGGTTGGGGTTAAGGGTGTCATAGTTGGGATCAGGGTTATGCCCATAGGAATGAATGGAGTGTCCCCATAATGATAGGAATACACACTTGCATGTGCATGTGTGTGAATGTCCTGCAGTGGAACAGCATCTCCTCTCTCATGCCCCGTGCTTTCTGGGATAGACACCTGGCCCACCCGGACCCCGTCTCCAGTCTGCGTTTTGGAAGCAGCAGGTTATCCAGCTGTAGCCCCCCATGCTGTGCAGGCTAGACGCTGGATAGACAGGCTGGGCTGCAGAACGTGACTTCAGCTTGCATTTGTGCATCTGTTCACCAAAGCCCCGGGGCAGCTGGACACCTTCTCCCTTGTGAAACCTTCACAGGATTTACTTTTTCCACTGCAGATGGCTCCCTGCATATGCTTTCCTCCCATTGGCCCAGGGTCCTTGGCTGCTGCCACAGCAGCCCTGTGGAGGAGGTATATATAGGCTGAATTATAAGGGTAGCCAGCCTGCCACGCTGCTTATAAGGGGAGCTGGCCTGCCATGTTGCTCATAAGGGGCGCCAGTCAGCCTGCCATGCTGCTTATAAGGGGAGCTAGTCGGCCTGTCACGCTGCTTATAAGGGGAGTCGGCCTGCCACGCTGCTCATAAGGGGAGTCGGTCGGCCTGCCACGTTGCTTATAAGGGTAGCCAGTTGGCCTGCCACGCTGCTTATAAGGGGAGCCGGTCGGCCTGCCATGCTGCTCATAAGGGGAGCCAGTCGGCCTGCCACGCTGCTTATAAGGGGAGCCAGTCGGCCTGCCATGCTGCTTATAAGGGGAGCCAGTCGGCCTGCCATGCTGCTCATAAGGGGAGCCAGTCGGCCTGCCACGCTGCCAGCCAGAGGTGGGACTGCTTCCATCCACAGGTGAGTCTGCAGCCAGGCACAGCTGAAATGAGTTTGCAACAACTTTTTTTTAAAAATGAATTTCCCGTGTCATAAGATGAAATTTACCCAAGTTATTCATTCCAGTACCAAAATCAGATTACTAGTCTATATCCTTTTGTGTTCTGGTTGGAATGTGTGACGTTTCACTATGATAATGCAATACTCCATATATATATATCAAGACAAACAGTATCATCAGTGTAAATACAGTGTTCCGGCTCCATAAATGCAGATCGAATATTTGACTGAAAAGTACAGACTTTGATACTATTTCCACTGCTGCTTCTACTAAAAAATGTATTCTTTGTCAGTCCCAGAAAAATGTATGAATACAAAAACAACTGCATATAACAGTTCATCCAAATATTTCATTTTCTTTCTGTGTGTTTTCATTAACAACAAATATAAAATATGCAGAACAGTTTACATAGCCAATATTTAATATTGCATTCCAAACAAAGAAATGTACCAAATTTAAAATAAAGTTTTAGGAAAATGATTAACTGTGGTTTTAGAGCAATATCTCCCCTCTTATAAGCAACGTCCTTGTGGTAATATTGATTCAACAAATCAATGATTAGCATTTACTTGGAAATGCTTGTGTTAAAGACACCTCTACGTGTGTAAAGTACCATGGTCAAAAACAGCTGCTTTTTATCTGTTCGAATCTACGAAAAACAACCACCACAACAATCAGGCTGTCGTGTGCTGTTTTACATGGCTTGCAATGCAAGAACACTCGTGTTGTTATGGCCATTTGTGAATCATAGTTTGTTTGGACGGTTCAGAGATGGTGCCAGACCTGGCCTTCAGACACTGGTGCTGCAAGGCAGGGGATCAGTGGCACTCAGTGGGAGATGCCAGATGTTCCTGGAAAGGGGAGTGACCTCAGGGAGTCAATGGGGTGCAGGTTTGCTGCGGGAAAAGTCATTACCTTGGACAGAGACTTCATGACCAGAAGTACAACAAAACGTTGTCCAGCACATCAAGTACACTTTGATACCCATGAAGAACCTCTGATTTCACATGCTTCCATTGCTGAACTACGTCCCCTCAATGGAGGGTCTCTAAAGTTCCGTAAAGAATCATTTAAATAAGTCCTGAAGGTACTGGTGATGGCGATATAGAGTCTTTTGTTATTAGCCATACCTGCACAGGTAAAGGTAGTTTTATTATTTAGGTAGGCTTAAGCACAGAGGAGTCACTGTTAGAAGCTTCAGTCTGAAATTATCTGGTCCCCAGGTCCCATGTCCTTCTCGTCTCTCTTCTCTAATGTCTATTTGTTTGTTTGTCATTCATTTCCACTGGAAGACAGTGATTGGTTCTTCTTGCCAAATGGTCCACATGGCAGAATCTGTCCCCCAGATGTTTAAAAAGTGGCAACGAGAGGAGCGGTAATATTACTGCTGCCTGTAGTTAGCTGCGACAAACATAAAGCCTGAAATGATGCTCAGAGGAACGCAGAGCTCAGGGCATAAGGTCACTTTGGGTCAGGATGGGTCCTTATTTGTGACCTCCGCTTCCTGGGTGGAAGCTGAGAGCTCCCGGGCAAGTCTGGGAAATTCAGGTTTTGTGAAGGCGCAGGGAGACTCAGACCTTACGGATGGCTAAAAAAATCCCTTCATTTGCAAATAATTGTCAGCAGAGGGCGATGTGACACAGCCAGATAGCGAAGCTGGCAATTTACAAAACTCCTCAGTGCTTTAAAGCAAAAGCTGTTGGTAGAAAAAATTAAAAACAATAAAATTACAAATACATATATATAAATATTCAGATATAAATTCATATCCAGAAGGATCTATAAATAATAATGTAAAGATATTCATTTTGTATTTGCACATAATTTAGGGATATGGGGTGCTATCATAAATGGCATCATCATATACATCATATACAGTACATGTAAATAATGAATATATAATATAATGTGGCGTAATAATAACTGACTGAATGCTAAACAGTTTTTGAATCAAAATTTGTGCATTTTGATATGACACAGTGGCCAGTATTGCAGCCTCACCTCTGCAGGGTTGTAGGTCTGAATTGTGGATTTTCCATATCCCCCCCCCCCCGTTTCCATGGGATTCCCCACAGCACTCCTGTTTCCTCCCACAGGATAAATGCAAATAAAGGTGAATTGGTGCATCTAATTTGGCCATAGAGTGTGTATGCCAGTGATGTACTGGCTTCCTGGATTGGGCTGCTGACTTTCTGGATTTCTAAATTAATGGGCACAGGGGTTTCAACTAACCTTTATATTAAATAATGACCCCCCGTGGACACCTTGTACAGTCACTCTGTGATAACTCAAATAGCCCTGGGGCCTCAGGCTATGTTAATGTGCCTCTATAATATCTGTTTATTTTCAGTAATAAAATGTGAATGGCCGGATGGAACTTTTAGCATAAATGTTCCTAATTCCACCACTGTCACCAAATCTGCCTGATGTCTCCCTCGTTTGTATGTCTCAGCCTCCCTGCATTGTTTTACATATTTACCATGCTTACACTGAATGTTACACTCTGTTTGTGTTTCTCCTTTTCTTCATGGATGACTGCAGGAAAGGCTGCCCAGCATTGCCAGGTGCAGAAATGGGATGAGAACATGTACCCTACAGAAATGGGATGAGAACATGTACCCTACAGAAATGGGATGAGAACATGTACCCTACATGGCAGAGTGCAGCGGGCTCTCATTGGCTTCCCAAGGTTATACACTGTCATGTGACTGTCATGTGACTGCCCAGCCAACACATTCATGTGAAAAAGCTGAACTGTAAGTAAGGAATGCCACCTAACGCTTATGACTGCCCTCACTGACTCGTTTCTAACACTGTCTCCTGACCAGATCTGATAAGCAGATAAAACTGGCTTAAAAAAAGTTGCACTGCTACCAACCGATTACCTAGAAGACCTTAAAATAATCCGTGTTTATGTCAGCACAGTTAAATATAGTGAATTTACATTACAGGCTCAAGCCACTGAGGCATTAACTGGGCAGCTGTGTCACAAGCATGATTTCATCAGGG
This sequence comes from Petrocephalus sullivani, assembly GCA_026780845.1. NCBI lineage: Eukaryota > Metazoa > Chordata > Actinopteri > Osteoglossiformes > Mormyridae > Petrocephalus > Petrocephalus sullivani. Next base: position 2,119,867 of record JAODKM010000118.1, on the reverse strand, counting down.
AATAGAGAATGGCCTCGAAAGTGCCTAAGCCAATCAGCATCGAGGAGAAGCCTGCCACTTACTATCTGGGTCGTTTAATGCAAATTTGTTCATTTTGTAGAATTACCGACAAACCTAGCCCCGGAGTTATGCAGCAAACACCTGAAATTCCAAGATACATTTTCTTCAATTTGTATCTTTGCTTGTCACTGGGGGTTTACCCTCAAGGTTCTACTAATTGTACACTTAGCTGTAGGTAATGACTCTGAAGAACATCCCCCAGGCACAAACAACATTAATGTACCCCCACAGTACAAAATGGAAATGTTCCTCAGAGTCCATTTCTGTACCTTAAAAGGTACAATTACCTACAGCCAGGGTACAGTTGGCAGACCCCTCAGGGTACAGCCCCAGTGACAAGCAGAGGTACATATTGGTGCCCTTTCTCCTGACAGGGTGCATCCTATTATCGTGATATAAGTATTGTAAGTCTATGGCCTCAGGCCTACTTAGGGCCAAATGAGGAGGAAAAGCAGAAAGGAGCAGTGATTGCCACCTGCTTCCTGTTTTTCCCCCCAGATGCTGCCCCATAAAGCGCTGCCAACGTCTGGCATGTTAGAGGTGGGCTTAAGACGGTCCTGCTGCGGAGTTTGGATTCGCGTTAGCCTTAAAGAATTAGGTCTCCACAGGAAATTATGTATGTCGTAAGAAGAGAAGCCCTGGAGGTTAAGGTGGAAAAACACAGGCCGTGACATTAATTCCCTGAGCTGTGCTGATGCTGGCTCTCTTTGGATCAGGGGCTATTTAAATCCAGTAGCCCCTGTCCTCATTCAGCAAGCATTGCCCCCCCCTACTCCGGCTCTGCCTGATTGCATTGGGGTATATTGGATGTGACAGAAGATTGTTCTAGAAGCTGGCAAATAAAAACACGAAGCCAGGCAGAATTAGCAGTATCACTGGCTATAAAAAGCAACAAATTGCCACCCACTGTTTTTTATGTTCATTCTCATGAGCTTTGAAACTGAAACAATGCTCACACAAACTGAAGGCACAGGGCTATATAAAAGCTTAATATTTAACAATGCAGAAGGTCAATACAGAATTGGTAACCATAATTACAGACATACCACTGTACTTTACACATCCCCGTTTCCTTTAAAGGGATCTACATAAATACCAGGCTTACCAAAATGTATATAGCAGTAGTACAACATAAAAAAACACACACAGTATATGAGAAGCTGAGGTAAACAGTCAGCACTCAGTTTTCATCTTCTTCCTTCTGTTCTCCATCTTTCTCTCCCGTGGTTGTGATGTAATCCAGGGATCCCAAAATACACTGCGGCATCACCAGTCTCCATGGCTGGACTGCAGAATTGCAGCAGAAACTGGCAGAATCTGAACTCTCCACGTGTCGCGGTTGTCAGGATTCCTCCTCTCGCCATCTCAATGCTCTTTCATGGTACTGGATCAGCCTCAAACTCTCAGAGGTTCCAGCCAGTGAAGGTACACATGTTAATCGTTGATGGCACTAACCGTAATGGGTAGCAAGAACCAGCAGGTCACAAAAGGCACAAAAGGAGTGGAATGCTCATCTGTCTCACCCCTCATTTTTTCCATATAATTTACCCGTGTTCAGATAATCCTTTAAGTGGTAACTTTCCCTTCCATAATAACAGTCGGGCGAATTGGCAATCCTGTTGTGTTATTTACAGATCAGAGGCGAATGGAGACCTGCCAGGTTCTTAAGTGTCATCACAGACAATGCCGTATAGAAAAGATTGCTCCAGCTTGTCAGACGTCATTGATATGTCTATCATCTTTACTTTTTGTAGCCTGCAACGCATATCCAGAGAACTGTGCTGTAATATAAGAGTGTCAAGATAGCAGTGCACAGCAAGTAGCTTTCATGGTTGACTCCAAGAGATGTCAAGCTCCATAATGTAATCTGAAAACCGGGGTCAAAACATTGGCTGGAATCAGAAATCAATCCATGGCAAGGTAAACACCAAGCCCAAGCCCGGCCGTCTATCCACTATCTGTACCCACTTGTCCTGTGCAGGGTCACAGGGATCCAGAGCCTATCCCAGCAGCTATGGGCGCCAGGCAGGGAGTAACCCAGGACTGTGGACCAATCCATCGCAAGTCCAAATCACTGTGCTGTCATAGACATTTCATTCTGTCCAAGAAATACATCCGGTATCTCTTGGTTCTAGCCGGTTCAGAAACAATAATTTTATGGAGCAATGCAAAACTGGAAATGTTAAAATTCTGCACAGAAAGAACCAACAGAAAAAAAAATCAGGTTTGAAGACCTGCTGAATTATTATTATTATCATTATTATTGTGTTTATGTTTTCATGCATTTTGAAGAATTTTTAAGTGTTTTATATGTGTGGAAATCTGAAATATGTACTATATACTAAGACAAGCATTTGACTGGCACCGAATAAGTTGCTCTTGAACCTGTTCTGACTTACCTACAAATTTGATTTAAATACAAAATTAAGGAACTGTCTTGTTCAAAACTGGGGACAGCTAGTACGCCGTCCTTAGGTTGATTAGGAAAGATTTGGGTGAGGCAGGCTATGGTCTGGCTGGATATGGGTGCAAGGACTACTGGTTGGATGCAAAGTAGCCCACCCTATATAGGCACTAGAATGACAAGGTAGACTATCCCAAGGGTGGGGTTGGGGGGCATGGAGCAGAGCGATTTGGATGGGTATGATGGAGATCTTTAATTACTCTTAGGCTCCAGATGGTAATTCATCCGAACCCAGGGCTGTTCCTTTAGACCATATCCAGCTACACCCTCCCAGCAAAGTGAGTCCAAAAGGGCATGGGGCGAGTAAGCTAGGCCTCTGCCAACATCTGCTGGGCGAAAAGGCAAGGAAGGTGAGTGATCACAGCAGCTAGTTAGTAACAGGATCTATGCGCCTAACCATTTTAAAGAGACTGATATACTTGGGATTGATGGAAGTTGGGGCTGGATGTCCCATGTTGCAAGACACCCTTTGTAATAGTTAGGGATGCAGCTGTGTAATTGAAAGGTTGCCAGTTTGAGTCCCCAACCCTCAAGTACTGCTGAGGTACCCTGAGTAAGGTATCGTCCCCAAGCACCGCTCCTCGAGTGCTCACGTAGCGGCCCCCTGCTGTGTCGCAATGTCACATGGGTTAAAAGCAGAGGACACATTTCATTGTTGTGCACTGTGGGGTGTCCGCAATCACGATCAGTCACCTTCTCAGGGTAGAATAATGTGTGGGACAGAGGCAACTGATCCTGGGCCATCTTCTAAACTTGTCCACGCTGTTGAACCCAGTCATCGCTTGTCCATTGCTGGGTTCCAAGGTAGGGCCTCTTGAATGGCATCTGTTATTATCTACCTGACTGGATAGGGTGGTGTTGCGTTAGATGGTTCAAATTGTCGCACCTGAGGGTTAGTAGTTCCCAGTTACTTATGTCACAATTCCTGTCCCTTCGCAATAGTTTGTGTGAGAAAAAGGTGCGGGGTACGAGTATTGGAGGTGTCCTGTAGTGTGCAGAAAGGACAGTGTCTACTGCCACCTCCGGGGCATGTATCTCCGCAACAGAAGGCTGCCATGGATCCAGTTGCCTCAAAATAGGCACAGAACAGGTTCTTTAAACGCGGAAAGGCAGCACAGATAGGGTCGTCCTACACTGCTGTGTTGGGTGTTCCCACAAATCAGGTCAGTTAGCACGGCAGCCCCTGAACTGAAATCCCCACTGAAGAAATTAGCAAAGCCGAAAAAGCTCATTGGTTGTCTTGGGTTCTGGCCAGTTTTAAACTTCTGCCACTCATACATACTCATACATACTCCCTCTGGTCCTAAAACTTGCCCCAGGAAATGTAGATGGGTGGAATTCACATTTCTCTACCTTGATATACAGAATATGATCAAAAAGTTACTGGAATACCTGAGGCTTGTGGTAGACATGTGATGCTCTATCTGTAGAACTGATGTCTTCTAAATACACAATAAAAAACAGGTTTACTCTATCCTAAAAACTCATTCATGAATGATGGAAAAAATGAAGGTGCATTCACAAGGACATATGGCATCACCAAAAAGTCATGGTGTCCCCTGGTGGTAGCAAGAGGCTGTCTTCCATTCATCTCCTCTATGAACACAGAGAAGGTGATATACATTGCATAGGTCAGGCTCAGTGAAGACTGTCGCCTTGGTAACGACCTTGTTCTAGAGCCACAGGGACTGATGGGAGTGGGTATCTGGATATGACAGTGATGCTGCCCAAAGCTCGAGAATCTGTATAGGGACGCAGGCCACCATCCTACTTCACACAAGATGATAGATGTCGCTGGTGATGTAGATGGTCGGATGAATTCCTGTGTATTTGTCGTGGTGTATTTGTCCGTGATGTTTGATTCAGGGGATGGACAGAGGATAAACACATGCCTGTAGTGGAGAGCTATCTAGGAGTAGGTCAGTGGCACAATGCCAGGGGCAATAAGGCGGTTGAGTGGTGGCTGTATCCTTGTTGAAAACATAAAGGAATTCCTAGTATTCTACAGGGAGTGGCTCAGAGGGAATACCCTGAGGAGCTCCGGAAGTGGAGCAGCTATACATTTTAGAAAGACAGAATTTATTCCAGGAAATATCCGTAATATTATTGTGCTGTGCTGTTGTAACCAAGGGTGGCCTAACACCAGAGGATCTCTAGAAGAATCTGCGATAAGTATTCGGATGTTTTAAAGATGCAGAGTCCCAATACGTAAGAGAAGGAGTTCCCCGAGGGTTGTCTATTCAGAGTCCACCTGATCGGTGGTCCCTGTGTGGCACGTGTTTCATTCATAAACCCTGCTACACCGGAGTTTATGAGTTTAGAGTCCTGCACAGGCTTGAGATTAAAGCCCAACCCTGTCCCATGCCTGAGGCCATCAGACCAAATCTGATCCTACCTGAATAGCACTAGCGAATCTAAAAGCTGCACGCGACCTGAACGTCAAATTGTGGAAATATTTGTCATATACAGAAACTACTGCAAGCTTCTGCTGTATTTCTACCATTGCTTGTCAAGTGCTGACCAGGTAGCTGGTAAGCGACAAAGAAAGGTAGGGGTGGGCTGTTGGGGGTGGTACGAGCAATTAAAAAAGAAAAATCACACATAAAAAACAAACTGGAACCTGATCCTAGCTCGACGTTGAACATAAAAAGCTAATCCATACCCAGCCCGCAATCCGATACTTTGTCGGGGCCCATCAGGCTTGGCTCGGGTCGCAGACCTCTATATCGGAGAGATGAAAGACCTGCTAACAAATCAATTGGAGAGCAGGAGAGGAACGGTGACCTGCTTTAGGTCATGTTAACTTGAGCTGAAATACTCACCTGGACTCTGTCTCTCATTGTACAGACCAGAGAGCTTACTCGTGGAGGTCCGGCTTCTCCTCAATAGACACAGATGGTTTTGTATAAGGCAGGAATTTCCTCTGGGGACAGAGCTTGGCTTAGATTACTCCTCCTTCTCTCTCAGAGCAGTTTATCAATTGAGATGTACATCTGGATATACCAATTCAATCTGTTGATACCTCCCCCAAACTGTAATCTAGATTGCACAGTCAGCTGTAAACCACATCTATATATGGTGAGAGGAAGGGTTCACGCATGAATCTGCATCTCCAGACTGATGCTCTCTGCCCATCCAGACTCTGAAGAACTTGTCTGGCAAAGTTATTTTGTATTTTGTTCTTAATGTGGGCTTGTGTGATATTTTAACAGAGGCATAAGAAGGTATAACTACAGTATACAATCTTGTTCTTTGGCATCCCTATATCTTTCGTTCCCAAAGGGTATAAATAAAGCTTCACCTCTTTTATGACAATCTGTGCTGTGCAACATAATTGTAGATTAGATGTCAGGCTTACAGTTTTGTACAGACATGAGTAAAACAGGATGCCTTCACCAATAAATCGTTCATATTAATACGTGAGGAAAAATGGAAGAATGCCTGTTTGCACATTGTCACAACTAGCTAGAAAAATAATTGGCTTTAAAGAAACCATGAGCTGAGGAACATGACCCTCAGGGAATTCCCTGTGGTCCATTAGTCAAATTAAGGTGCAGTCTACTCTTGGGATCTAGGCTGGATTAACTGTCTGCAAAAAACATCTAGCACATGTAAGTTGTGTTCCTTTGGGTGGTTTAGATGGCGTGGTTCCTCTGTAGGGTCACCTGCAATTAGTAGGAGCTGCAGGTGGAATTGAGTGAAGAACAGTCACCTCCAGTTAAGTGTCAGATTTCTCAATGAACAGCCACAGTCAATTAAGAGAAGAGGTGGGTAACTCACAATGTAAGCCTGTGAATGATGGGAAGGTCTATGAGGAAATAGGTGACTGACATTCTGAATGGGCACAGGAAATTAGAGCGAAGCATGATCCTCCAGAGGTTCGAAGTATAAAACTCATGAAGCAACTGCCAGAGAGCCGAATCTGAAAGAGTTACAGTGGGGGATCACAACAAATTCACTGGCAGTGGACAGAGGGCAGGCTTAAGCTAACTTCTTGACATACTGGGTAATTGTGGTCTTGTAAACATTAGCCTGTAAAACTTTAGTTCATGATCCTTTCTCACCTTCTGTATTTTCTTTTCTGGGGCAGAGAAGCAGTCAAAGTGACTTTGAGGTTTGTGGAGTAAATGTTGGGACTCATTTATAGAAGTACAATTTTAATTACTTTATTTATTAAATTAAAACTGATAAACAGTGGGTGATAAAGAGTAGGAGTTAAAATTGTAAGACATTTTTTTTTTTGTCAAAGAAAAGGAATTCTTTACGATAGTAGCTAAACTCTGCTCATTTAGTGAATTGTAATAGAACACACTTAAAATAATGCATTTGACTGAAGTACAAGTTGCATTGATGGCTTATTATTACTACAGACAGTAAAAGTAAGCTTGATCATGGGTATGTTCACAAAATATTTGACATGTTTCTTAAATGCTACTACCAAAGAGTAGCGTAACAGATAAAATACTGAATTCCTGTAGAGCGAATGTCGAACACTTGCAAAGGTGTTCTGCCAGAATTTCTTTCAACAAATATACATATATACTCAGGTTAGAATAATTCTTAAGTAATTGCCAAAAACTTTATAATCCTTTTCTAGGGTGCATGTCGCCACCCAGTGGGTGTTTTATGCATCGCCATTTACAGTTTGGCAGTACAGAGCAGCGAGCGAGATGAAACGCACATAAGAGTGATTAACTTAAACGGACAAAATTGTCGTTGTACCAGATTTAGGCTATATGCGAAATATATTCCTAATGCGCAGTTTTAGGTCCCATTTATATCAACAGTGACAATAACAACAGGATATTGGCCCATTCAGGAAAATATTTACATGTAATGAAAATACAACCTGTTCTTGCAACGTGTTCTTCCTTCTATTGCAATCCAGTGGCAGGTGGCCAGTGGCGGGTGAGGAGACAAAGTCTGTATGAAAAATGGCAGCAAACTTTTAAAACAAATCAAGTTCAATTTCCTTCTCTTTAATTTACCCTGGGACCAACCATTTTCAAGGCCAAATCAATAATGTTTTTGAAAATAATCTAAAATAATAAATCTCCATCACCTTCATCGTAAGTGTACACACGCTTCAAAGAATTCTTGGGAATACCCTTTGCTTTGGTGGAGGTGTAGGTCTGGTTGGATGCCTCAACCAACTTAGCGTCTGTGAACTTTGCAGGTCTCTCCCGTTCTGTATTGCATAAGAGTTTGGTCTCATTCAGACTGCAAAGGATATGTTCATTCCACTTTAATACAAAAGCTTTGTATTTGATTGTAGTCTGGGTTTTGTGTAGACTGTTCCACGTATCGGCACTGTGTCTTGACTGTGGAATTGAGCAAGGTCTGCGTGATCTTGCTCTGAACCAGATGTAGCTGGTTCATAATCTTATTTAGACTGAATGGTGAATCTGCTTGGAGCTCCCGTTGGCCCTCACTGAGTACAAGGCTTAGTGCTTGGTTTGGTCCGGAGTGTATTTATTCATCTTTATTTAGTTAGTCTTTCTTCTCTGAGTTTGTTGGTGTCTCCTCTATGGCTTTGCGGTTCTGTATACCAGAACCTTGTTTGTGCTGTAAGTTCCTGGTTTTATTTGGCCAGGATCTTGTCTTTGGGCTCATATTCTTGGTTAGCTACCATCTTGTTTCTTGGTTAGACAGAGTTGCACTCTTGTTGTCTTCAGTTTCTGGAGTTCTATTTTTGGTCTGGTTTTTTTTCTTTTTTTTTCTTCTTTGGACCTGCCACATTTCTGGGCCCATGTATCCCGGTTCTCCTTTCGGGTTTCTCCAGTACTTGAGTCTGTTAGGCTCAGCATGTCCTGTCTGGGACCCTGTCGCTTGTAGAAGTCGATAAAATCTATTTTAACTGGACACTTTGACCCCCGTGTTGTAACAATTCCAGGATACTATTCTTGCTTCTTTCAATATTTCCTTCGTTGAGTTGGCTGTGTACATTGGACTGGTGTGAGGCTGAAAGGCAAAAGTTTCCTTAATAAGCCATTTTACCCCAACTTGTCCTTCACGATATCATTATTATGTTGGGTTTTTTGCCTTTCTCTCCTATCCTAAGCAGTGGTGCTATAACATTAACATTTAACATTAACCCATTAACATCTCTTCCAGTTTGACAGCCAGGAGTTCTTTGGGTGGTGGGTTGTGCCAAGGAGAGTTTTGGTAAAAAAAAGTCATATTTGTCAGGCTGTATGAAATTTTCCCCGATGACTTCACAAGTATGTGTTTTCTGGTAATGTATAAGTAATCCAAGTAGACAATTTTGCAATAATGACATTTTTAATTTTGACCAATCCTGTGCTTTTTCTCATTGGTCTTAATGGCTGGAAAAAGACAGCAGAAAACAGCATTTTCCCAAAACTATTGATCCAGTTTGCTTCCTTGTATGCTTTAAAGAATTGAAATAAAAACTCCATGTGGTAGTGTAAAGTATAATAAAACAATATTATGTTGATAAGTTCATGTTTATTACTGTTCTCTGCCTGATGAAGTGTGATTTGCTGACTCACTACCCTGTTATATATTATACAGTATATTACATACTGTACATATTACTCTGGTATGATATAGTTTGTCATTGTTTTTTGTAAAACTAAATTAATAGTTCAGTAGTAAAATAGTACTTTTAAATTTCACCTGGAAAAAAAATATTTAGATTTTTGCTGTCATCTGTGAACCCGAGCTGAATAAGTACATGTAAGATGGATCAGTGTTTCCCAAAACCCAGTCCAGTCCTTTTACAAAAATGTGGACTGCCTGGTAGGGAGCTGAGAGGGAGCAAAAATATGGACTGCCTGGCAGGGAGCTGGGAGGGAGCAAAAATATGGACTGCCTGGTAGGGAGCTGGGGGGAGCAAAAATGTGGACTGGCTGGCAGGGAGCTGGGAGGGAGCAAAAATGTGGACTGTCTGGCAGGGAGCTGGGAGGGAGCAAAAATGTGAACTGTCTGGTAGGGAGCTGGGAGGGAGCAAAATGTGGACTGCCTGGTAGGGAGCTGGGAGGGAGCAAAAATGTGGACTGCCTGGCAGAGAGCTGGGAGGGAGCAAAAATATGGACTGCCTGGTAGGGAGCTGGGAGGAAGCAAAATGTGGACTGCCTGGCAGGGAGCTGGGAGGGAGCAAATATATGGACTGCCTGGTAGGGAGCTGGGAGGGAGCAAAAATGGGCCGTCTGTGGGTCCCAGAGGACTAGGTTGGGAAACACGGATGGATAGATAGATAGAGATGGATGGATAGATGTTTTCTTATTTCAGCCTGAGATGGTGTTTAACCAACTTCATAAAGTTAAATGTTTCATTTAGAGTACAGTCCAAAAACATGTGTTATTAGTGTAATCACCCAAATTGTTAAATGCCTCCAAATATCAGCCTTACCAGCCCAGCCATAATCAATGAGCCCATCTGCTAGAATGTACACAATCCTCTCCTGTGTTTTGGCATCCTCCTACATCCACTTAATGTGTAGATTTTGCCTTTCCCCATCTTTGGTCATTAAACACTAAACGCCTTCCCACTCTACCAAGAACCATGAACGCCTGAGGATGAGATTAGGTTAGTCCAGAGCCCTTCCTCATCTGGTCTGGTGGATATAGTGTGGAGGTTGGACTGTAAGATAATCAGAGTTTTCATACTCTCCAATATCAATAACCTGTCAAAAGGATGCCAAATTTATGCTAGATAATCATCTATTACTAATTTAGCTTGTAATGGCTTCCAAAGTACAACAGGCTCTTTTTCATCTTTGAAGCGAAGCTGTTGTCACATAGAATTACTTTCTTTTGGCATCCTGGCTAGTTTAGATTATGCCTCTTTCAAATCTGCTTCTTGGAAGAATACAGACCTATGACGGTAAGATATGAGTCGTCTAAAAGGACATTTTAATTACACCAGTATTCTTGTTTCCCCCTAGTGTTTACCTTGAATACATCGTGGCTTGTCTGTTTCCATTGCATTCAGTTTTCTGTGGCTTCATTTGGATGTTGTATTATTGCTATTATCGATCTATAGTAAATCATCAACAGTTCCCAGCTGTGTTAATAGTAAAGTTACGATAGACTGCTATTGATGATGTAATACCTGAATAGTCTTTCATCTTTTTAAAGACACAGCAATTAAGGAGTTCATCTGACCACTTTCCAAGCTGTCTGTATGAGTCATACCAGAAATCCAAATTATTTTGCATATGTTGTAATACACTTACCCCTTCCACTTTGGCATTGTAACTTTGGCTTGAAAGATACAGTCTTGTTGGCATATTAGTTTACAGCCAATGACTCATAGCCTAATTGCTTCACCAACTCTTTGATTAAATGACCTGTCTCTGTGGTGCTTTCGGGTGGATTTAATCTATAATCCAAATAAACGTTTTTTTCATTGTATTATTCTCTTGGACAAGAATCATATTAATGAAAGACAGTCTGTGTTTATTCTGTGAGTACTTTTAATGATCAAATTTGGGAACCACTTAATTTGTGGTAACAAGTTTTTACATGTTCCCCAAAGGTTCAGGTAGATCTGGGGCCTATGTTATTATAAAGATCTGGCTGTCTTTAGTTTCTAGTGTTCTGACTCATTTGGTTGGTCTGTCTGTAGGCTGAAGTGTTTAGGCTAAATGGGTTTGGCCTTTGCTGTATAGGAATGCTGGGGCTGCTGATACGTCGTTGTCTTTGTCTTTGTATCCGTAGAAGGGAGTCACGTCAAACCATTAGATTGGGGTACTTCATCTCCCTGAGGTAACTGGGTGAAGATGGGATGCCATGAACAGCTAATGTTGCAGTGTGGTTTCTACAGTGTTCAGTACTGTGGGTTTGATTGGATTTCCTCCCAAAAAAGGTATCCTAGCAACCATTTACTTATCAATGAGAATTCTTGGCAACATTTTATTTAAAGCAGTCATTATACTGCATTACCCATACCATTATAACCCTTTATAATGCAATCATAAACTATTATAAACTCTGCTTTAACTACTTATGAAAAGGCATAACACATTATAGTCATGTGTATTATATATTATGAATGCGCTATGAAGGTGTTATCTATAATGCACTATGAACACCTTCATAATGCAGCACAGAGCATCCTTAATTCTTATACTGAGCATTATAATACATTATGAAGGCATTTATAGCACATTATACGTGAGACCTTCATAATGCATTCATAATACATAATACACATGGCTATAGTGTATAATGCCTTTTATAAATATTCATAACCGTGTTTATAATACTTCATTACAATGAATTATAAGAGCAGTTATTAAGTTTTATGAAAATGGGTTTTAATGAAAAGTGTTAGCGAATTCTGTCCAGTAAATGACAGCCACCTGGTTCAGATGGATAGGATTGGTAGGCTGCACCTGAAAACCAGCTGGGCCAAAGTTTATGGGTATAAAGAGGTGCAGGAAAAACATGTCAGCAAACGGGCCACTGCGCTGATTTCACGAGACTAATGTTCATGCAAAAAGTCAAATTCTCAGTTTCTCTCTGTTTGCTACTAAAAGTCTTAGTTAATCCTGTATACCTGCCTGCCAGCCTGTTCTTCTCATAAAATGTTACAAAGCAAAGAAAAGCACTTGGCTGAGAAAATAGTGGTGGAACAGGAAATACATGTATTATTAGGATGTTTCTCTTTCTGATTTATTGGGGTCTGCATTATGCTATAGTCTGTTAATCACCTTAACTTATTATCATGTTTTACTCAGAAAAATAGGTCAGTGCTGTTAAAATTTTGCAGTTTTTTTTTTCTTTTTGTTGTTGCTGTAAGATCTCCTTTGTCACTGTAGTCATGTAGGCATCCATGGAAAGATGTTGTTTCTGGTTATAGAAATGGTGTTTGTGTAGCTGTGAGCATTAGGGGAAGGCAGAGGCAGCATGTCTGAAAAAGTCTGAAACTTTTCATCTTTAGGGCCAAAGAACTCTGCAGGTGATGTCATAGAGGAACTGGGTCTTAAAGTGATTGTCCTGCAGACATTACGTAGACTTTATTTTTGAAGGTATATATATTATTATACCTCATCTTAAGTGATTAATCATTCTCTGGATGTTGTATGTTTTTTAAAATTGGATACTTACCGTATCCATTTTTTGGTGGGGTTTTGACACCAACTAGATTTTGTTTCCAAAGCTTACATGTTGTGACTTATTTGGGACAACATGTACACGTCAAATCAGCAGAACAACAAATTAGGAGAATGCATGCTTTTTCTCATCGTCATTTTTGCGGCTCGATCAGAAGGTTTTGTGCTATTATTAGTGAGCAGGATGTGGACGTGGTGATGAGGTTACACCTGCAGCGCTTGTGAGATTAAGCTCTGCTCAATTTCCATTCTCCGGCTTTGGCGGAGCCAGTAGATGTCTAGAGGGTCCTGCTCTCTCTAAGCTGCCATGACCTTGCGGGTTGGGTAGCAGCGAGTTAGCTGCCACGTTTGTCAGGTGCCCCATGGATGTCAGGCTGTTCCTGGGTCACCTGATGTTCTGAGCCCTGTAATTGAGTTATTGAGTTCGGCTCAGGGATTATTGGTTACATCAGCCACGTTGTTTTCGATGATGACCACTGTTTCGAAAAACGTGTGTTATTGTTCACCTTTAAATAATGACTATATTCCATAACAAATAGGAACTTTCAACGCTCTTGCATGCAATGGTTTTCAAATATTATGAATGTTATATAATATTTTTCATATTTTAGTATGTTTCACTTCATCTACTGTCCGATCCATCCTTGTTGTATAATGTAGCGTTGCTTTCTCTACAGCTTCATGTTGAAGGGTCTGGAACCTGTTGAGCAGTTTCTTCTGTTTTGCTCCTAATGGTGTCCTTCTGTGACATGAGTGAGCGTGCTTGCTGACTCCCAAGCCCTCCGAAGGGATTTGTGGGATTGAGCGAGGGCAGGATTATGGCATTAGAGACGTGTTAGCGATCACTGGGTCTATGGGTTAGTGTGCCAGTATGTCAGTGAGTCACTGGTTTTCGCCACAATGCAACCTCCTTTCCATGAAAAACCTCAACCTTTCTGGGCTCCCGCTCATTAATGTCACGACTGGCTGTATCCTCTCACGTCTCCCATGTGGCGTGTCATGACGACGACATCCCAGATGTCAGAAGTCTGCATATAAAGCCACAATGTACAACTGAAACTACATGGATTCCCCCCTGTAGATCATTGTTACATTCCCAAAAAATCAAACAAACAAACCCTTATCTCACAGCAAATAGCACATGTTTGAACTGCTGTAGAAGACTTAACACTCACTGAAATCCCTTAAAATCCGACTGATAGAGAAAGCCTTGTTTGCATTGAAGAAAAAAAGAACATCTTGGCAATTATAGTCATTTATACCTCTTCATTAAAAACGTCATTAAATTCTACCCAAAAAATGGTCATGGGTCCCATTCAAAGTGGGTGAGCTGTTTCCACTGGCATTTCAGCAGTGCACATCCAGCTGTATAAGCAGGTTAGGTTGCACCATTTTAATATGCCTGCCAACCGACAACTGAATAGCAGCTATTAGCAATGACAAACAAAACTGCAAAAAACTTATTTTGAGGGCCCCGCAGTGGGCCACGCCTTCAGAGTAGGGGGTTCTAGTCTAGCCTTCGCGGTGTGTGTGGACTTTGCATGTTCTCCCTGTGCTGCATGCAGTTCCTCTGGTTATCCCAGTTACCTCCTGCAGATGAAAGCTATGCAGCCAGACCAAATGACATCTCCAAATTGCCCATAGAGTGTGAGCATGTCCCTGTGCACTGCGATAGACTGGCACCCCATCCAGGGCGTCCCCCAGCTCTGTGCCCTGTACCGTCTGGGACATGCCCCTTGTCCCCTCTCAATCCTGACCAGGATAAGTGGCCGGAATGGATGGATGAATGGTATATTTTTCTTTTTCTGTAGTTTTATGACTTCCTGGGCAGTCTTTGATTAGTCTTTTTAGCTTCTCGCTTTGTTAGAAGCTGTTGTGTAGCTCCTGCCCCAGTACTGCTTACACTTGGCCGTTCACTGGAAGATCCGCATAGCTGCACTTATGCCTAGTTGACTGCTTGATAGCACTTGTGTACTTTTTTTTCGGCTCACTTGTACGTAACTTTGGACAAAGGCATCCGCTAAATATGTAAGTGTAAAATGTAAGTGATTAAAATTCAGACATCACATAGAAACTCCTAGCATGTAGATGGAGGCATAACCTCACTGCTGTTTATCATAGTTTTTAATGTATTAATTTAATTTTTTACATATTGTATGATACAAGGGTTTGCCAAATTTCTCACATTAAAAAATATATTTTATGTAAAGTGTATATAACATACAGTGCAACCCTGCATACAGTGCAAATATGATAAGCAGTTATAGATGAATGGGTGGATGGAAGGAGTCAATGTACAATTACAATATTAGCAAAAATTCCCGTAATAGCCGTTTTGAGGAAATTTTTTGTGATATATTTTTATTAATGAACATTTACTCAGAGGTTTCTTTGCTTAGTCTTAGTCACATTGTACTCGTTACTAGACCCCTGCTCCGTTAGTGGGCTATAAGGCTAAGACGGAATGGCACTTACATTTCCGCTCTAGGCGTCACGAGTATAAAACAGGAACATGAGGTTTAGCTGCGTTGCCGAAATGGCGAGGAGCGGGAGCAGTGCCAGTACCAGCCAGTCATTTCTAACCTGTGGGTCACATGTTCGGTCCTTTCTGAACACTGAAAGTGTCTCAGATCTGGGGCTACACCACGCTTACCATGTACACAGAGCAAGCTGCTGTTCTGTAAACAAATAGGTCAGGAATGTCAAATGTTTGGTTTTCAGCGTGATGGCAGCGGTCAGGGTGTTTGTCCAGGGTGAGCATATTTTCTCAAATTTTACCTTAAGTCTTTCCATGGGCCAATACATTTTTAGTCTCCTATAATGACGTACATGCACTCTTCAATATTGCTTGGGAATTCCTGATGTGTTTTATCTCATCAGACTGCTTCAGTCTCACTGCTCCATCCATTTTCCCACCTGGGGCCTGTATCACAAAACTGGAGTTTTGGGTTAGCTAGATAACTTTGTCAGATTTAAGGTAGTCTAGGCTAAATGTAAGTGAACAAAGATGAAACCAATTTAAACTGGGGCACCTTAAATTCGACAAGTTATCTAGCCGACCAACCACCTCGCTTTGTGATCCTGGCCCCAGGAAGCACAAGGGATGGGAGGCCAGTTCATTTCAGGATGCCTAAAAACTGGAATGGCTGGGCACAGCTGGGTGAGAACATGAAAAACCGTCCCATGCATTATTCAAACCCCAAAGCATGGAGATAGAAGGCTGTGGTGCTGACACAGCACCGCCATGCCTCCCCGAAGCCACAACACTGCAGTGAATCTGAAAAGCACCTGAATTAATATGCCAAGGTCATAAATGAATTCATGTTGTGTGCCACAGACCTGTGGCTTGGCAGCACTGAAAAAGGATGGTGGAATTTGAACGTGCGCAAAGTGTTCCCTGATCATTATGGTCGAGTGGTGGACCGGAATAGATTGAAGCTTTAGGTGGAAGGTCATGTTCAGCTTTAAATACTGAAACAATTTGAAAGCGACAGGTGTCACCCCTACAAACTAGATATTTTGTTTGGGGAATTCAACAGAGAAGCCACCTAGATGGTTCATTCAGTGATGTACACAGACTTTTTGAGGAGCAGGTGCTTGGATGGGGGTGTGTGTATTCCACTCAGTGGATTGTCTTGATCAGGTAGAAGACCTTGCATGAACATTGGTTATCAGGCACACTGCCATCATGCCAGGATCAATTGGGGGTGAAGGGTCTTTCTCAAGGGTCCAATGGTGAAATTGCGCTTCTGACCCAACGATTTGAACTTACGACCTTCCGACCAAAACCACAGCATCATAACCCACTGAGCCAAAGTTCACTAAGAGGTGGGCCGCTATTTTTAACAGCTGTATGCAAATGTATCTTTTATTTGTTAGCTTGAGAAGTTTTTTTGTGACTAACAGAAGTCATTTTAGAATATTTTGGACTTTCTCATAAAATCAAATCATTCCAACTGCAGGAATATATTTGAACTCAGTGAATTCTTTAAATTGAATAGAACTGTGTTTCTTTTCAATAACTGTCATTTCTCATCATTTCGCAGCATACTGAATCCAGTCTGAACCGTCATTTTTATCTGTCATGTTTAATCGTGCATACATACAGGTATATTTTCATTTGCAGGATGCAGTCATCTGTTAGAAAGCTGTACTGCTATTTTTTTGTATGTCTTCTGTATCTATAGTAGGATAAAAGCATAACCAATATTGATCACCTTTCTTTCAGTGACCCTGTTTACGGCATCACCCTCTGCCTTTAGTTATAGGTCAGTGCAGAGAGGGCAGATGTGCTTTTGCTGCAGGTCACCTTACAGGGAGACTCCTGCACATTCTCCCTGACTGGTGCCCTGACAGGTGGCATGGCGGCTCAGAGGGTTGCAAACTCCACCGCTGGTGGTTTCACAACCACGCTCTGTTTATGGAGCTGTCGTCTTTTTCCCATGTCATGCACTCCAGCTAGTTGGCATCTCTCACGGTTGATAAATGATAAATCTTTGATTTGCCAATTGCACAAATACGAATCCGGGTGCATTGCAATTCTTCCCTCCACCTACCCCATCTTGCTTTTCATAGCTTGCCCGGGGGGGGGGGGGGGGGTCACAGTACAGGTTCAGCCAGCGGGCCGCACCCCTGAACTGGGGGTTGAGGACCTTTTTCAAAGGTTTTTAGACAGGTGGCTTTCTGCCAAGGCTCAAACCAGTGACCTTCCTATCATGGCCACAGAGACTTAGCTCGCCGAACCCCTCAGTGATGGACTTGCATCTTGCTCAGAGTGTCCCCCAGCCTTGTGCCCTTCGTTGCCTGGGATAGGTTCCCAGTGATGTAGCAACCCTAAGCTGGCTTGCTCCAGCCTCAGAAAGCATTTAAGCTGTTGTACCTTTGAATACAAACCTGGTCGTTTCATGTCATCCATATGACCTAACAGTGTAATAATCTAGAACGAATGTCCAAAAGAACAGATAGTGGAAGTGTTCTTCTTTGTTTCTGTTTGCATATAAATGATTAAATTCATCAGTTTGCACCAGTTGCTACATTAGATTGCCTTCTCCCCTGCCTCCCTGTTTCAGTGGACATTTTTGCAAAGACCGTGCCAGTACAATGTGACAATTGTTTACTGGACAAACACAGACAGTCCATAAAAAAACACTTCAACTATTTGCCCGAGCAAATACGCTCTTTGCCTTTCAGACATTATTGATTTTTATACTTGTTGCCAATATCGCTGCAGCACATGTACAATTAATGAAGTTTGGCTTTGGCAATAAATTAGCAGACATTGTAACACTGTAACTGTCAAATTTTCACATTCTGGGATAATGTGAATCTGCATGTTTGTGCATTTCCTGCACTAATTGGCATGACTGATGCCATGGCAATAATGAAACTTGATCACTCTATTATGTTTAACAATTTTAATTGTCTTAACATTAATTTATTAAAACTTTTCCAAACTGGAAAAGTGTCTGTCTAATTTAGCTTTCCTATTCCCGCCTAACTGCATATTTATTTAAATCACCTCTAATCATGTATCTGAACTTTATTTTTCAAAATCTTATGTGCGTCATATCTGCGTCTATAAATCTGTTAACTTTTAACCTCTGATTTGACATTAATAACAAACTTTTCTGAATCTCTAAATCCAATTCTTTATATGTATATGTATATATATTCTTTGTTTTCAATTATAAATCTTAATATAAGAAATATACGGAGGTGTCAGCATAGTGACACATTAAAGATGTATTTATTAACAGTCATGTGCAGATGTTTACTACAATGTTTTAAATTTTTTTATGATTTAATGATGACAAATTAATTATCACTATTGAGAACTTGTCAGTTATGAAAATAATCATTTTGTTTCTTAATCGGTATTGTACCAACAGTTTTTGATCTGTGAGTCTTTTCCAGACAGAGAATCAACAAATTAGTTTTTCTACATTCAAATAATAAGAAGAGTAAAAATAACATATAACAGTGATCATAAGTTATTAACGGTGTTAAAAATAACATATAACAGTAATCATACGGTACTAAAGGTGTTACAAATAACATATAACAGTAATCATACAGTATTAACAGTGTTAAAAATAAAGCATTGTTAATTTATATATTTCATATACATATTAACTGTTGAATATATTTGTGAAAATTTTAAATAGATATTTTTGGATATTCATATAAAACTACAAGTTATCAGATCGTAAAAAAACAAAGGTGGACGTAAATAAATTAAAGTAAAGTAAGGGTTGCATGATATGTTCACTGATTTGAAATGGGGCAAATCGTAAAAAAGTGGTGCAGATGTATCCATTTCTTGATCAGTAAAGAGTGATGAGAAATATACTTTGTGATAGCAAGGGGGCTATGTGAAGAGCACAAAACAGTGGTCAAGCACAACATTTACAAAATGGCAATAATAAGTAAGATAAAATAATATTTTTTTATTATTGCCATTTTGTAAGTTTTATATGTGACCACTGTCATCAATCTATCCAAGACTTGTCTGTGTCTGTGGTAAGAAAAAGAATTCCTGTCAGAATTGTCTATATGTTGACTTTTGATGATAATAATAATAATAGTAATGATAATAATAATAATAATAATAATAATAATAATAGCTTAAATGCTGTGGTGCACCCTGTCCTGGGTTATTCCCTGTCTTACAGCCCCATAATCCTGCATGAGGGTACGGAAAATGGCTGAATGCATTAATGAATGATAACACTAATAATAATACTACTAATAAGAATAATATTTAGAAGGAAAAGAAGAAACAGGTCATTAACTTGATAGTTCATTTGGAGTAGAATATTTGTTTTATAAATGCCTATTCAGTATATATATTACTTCATATTATAAGTAAAGTACTTTGGTTTAACCATAATCATTGCAATTAATTTGTGTGATTTTTATATTATAAACATAACATCACACTTAGTGAAGTGGAAAAATATTTATTCAAAATAAAATTTTCCAGCATAACTGCAGTGTACAGTACATTTGGGACTCTGAATAGCCATAAAGTATTAAAGTACTCATCTGCATACATGATTTTTTTCATAAAGTACGAAAATACAGGACATTAAAAAAATAGAAATTAAGTTCTTGAAGACAAGTATGTTTGATTGGAAGGCTGGCTGTTTTGTTACCAGTTACAGTATTGCAAATACAGTAGTTTATTTCATAGAACTAAAAAAAAAAAAAACGATTGCTTAACAATATAATATACCATTTCTGAATTTACAATTCCTACTCCCAAAACAAACACCTCAAGTACTATTATATTATATTATTTTAATTTAATCTACAAAATGGGCAAATAATGCAAAATAACAGCAAATAAATAAAGTACTAACAAATAAATTGCTTCTGGTTCTGAGACAGGCTAAACATTGCGTTTTTTAAACAGCAAACATGCTGCTTTTGTTCCGTTCCAAAAACATTTTGCCACACGGTATAAAAATCTGACAGCTGTCTCTGTTCGCTCTTAAACACTTTAACTCGCCAGATCAGTAACTTGTGTGTAGGTGAAACTGTGCCCCAAAACTCACAATTGCAGGAATGAGACATTATTATTTATGAATTTCCATCTCTGCATTTTCTATGGCTAAAGTGCTTTTCAAGATCTGGGCTGCTTATCTTTCAATGAAAACAGTAGTGAATAATGGAATAAATTATGAATGCCGTACCAAAGAGAAAGGAGCAAGAGCTTTCATTTCACCATGAAAGGCAAAGTTCTGTATGCTATGCAAACACATTTTACGGCAATATACAGTGTATTCTGTATATATGCACACATATATACAAACACCTGGACACATCAGAAAAGCCACCTTTACAATCTACACCAGAGAGGGACTGGAATCCATTCTAGCATGAAGCTAAACAAACTCAGACCTCCTTAAATCTCTCTAGAATCTGTTCGCCATAATAATCCTCCCAACGTGTGCATTTTGAAAGTAACCTAAAGACTAATGTTTCTGATTCACAACTGGGAATTTAATGTAAGACCTTGCATTGAAGGGTATGAGAACATTGACATCACTCCCCAAACTTTAGACCTTGGAAGAGAAGAATACTGACGTGCCTCTGCAAGTTGCCAATGTACCGCTAAGCTTGAGGGACCTTCACATTTCCTGACTCTGTGGCAATAGCCAAATGTTTGCGTACGCCCGTTGAGTAATATCCAGGGGTCCATACCAAAAGGAGCCCATTGCCTAACCTGTAAGCTGAGCAAATATTACTGTTCTGGGGGCTTTAAAATCATCTTCTTTTTTTTTTAAGTCGGCCGCTCATTATTTATTTATTCAGAAAGATCTCACAGGAGATGCTTTGGGCAATAGCTCCTGCTGTCTGTGTCACAGTGACAGTCTTGACTGGGGAGAAAAGTGAAGAAACTAAATTCATTGCGCTTCAGGATGTCCGGTACCTTTGGATTCTCCATCATTTATAGTACTATGCAAAAGTCTGAGGCAGTCTATCCGGGGAGTAAGGATATATTTGCCCAGAACAAGAAACCCAGTTTCACACTGGAACCCATTAAGAGTAAGACAGTAATAGCCAAAAGGTGCTGCCGTTGTTCGCCAAACGTTACTGATAACTTGCTGGATGGCCAGAAAAACGCTGCTTTGGCCTCCAAGCTTCTCCTCAGGGGCGCACCAGCCATTCTAAGCACTCGTCAAATTTCGCTACCAGCTCACTTAATCATTTAATTTAATCAGTTTTTTAAAAGCCTATAAGGCACTGATTAACTATACGAGGTCCGTTAGTGGTCAAGTCCAAAAATTCATGGGTGTATCGGAAATACCGGCGTGATTTTTGAGGAGGTTCTGAAATGGCTAAGCTGGCACACTTTGCCAGTCCTATCATAGCTGTAGACCAACATGAAGATCACTTCAACCTTGCAGAAGACTTTTGCACAGTATTATAGGTGCTACGGACGTATCCTCGCATCATAGCTAATGGATAAAAAGTGCAAAATGACGAATAGTGAATTTCTATTTGGAAATGAATGGATTCTGCTTGCATGAGCTGTTGTTGGTAAATGATGTAGCTCTGGTGCCAGGTTATGCATGAGTCTGGTGAACAACGGTTTCCAAAGCAAGGACACAAGCTGTTCCAGCGTCCAAACAACTCAGACAGCGACTCGGAGGATGGGGAGTCACTGTCTGCGTTCATTATGGAAGCCCTTTCCAAAGAAATGCAGCACAGTAATTCTGGCCAGTCCCTGAGTTTTCTGGCACTGTTACTAAAAATGAATGAGCAAGAAATTCTGTAAGAAATTCTACATTTAAATGGAAGAGTCTGGATCAGTAGTTCTCAACACATCCCCCTCTCCCACATTCCAGGTAATCAAGTTATCCGTAGATAGCATCCAGTACAGTAAGTGTAGGTAATGGAATAGAGCAGAAATAAGTACTAGGGTAGATGAGAGGGTGGTGGTGCTACATTGAGATCAAAGGCCATGGAGGCCTTAGAGATGTTTCGAAACATTTAAGCTTTAAATTTGCTGCCAAAATAGCAGTTATGGCTCATAATACTGTGTTCCTATTACTGGATGAGAGGAACCTCGTCTTTCAGCCTAGGCACTGTGCTATAAGCATTCCTGAAGGTTAAAAGCATTCAGATTCCCAAGTCCCAAAACCATGACAGCTTCTCTTGACATTAAAGACGTGGCATGACCACCCACGCGGAACACTTTTCTGGGAAGCGTACGCCACCGTCACCTGGCCAGCTTGGGAGCAGTCATTATTTATACCCCATTGATTAGTGAAGTGCCGGTTCAGAACCCAAACGAGTATGGGGCCATAGATGGACACCACAGACTTTTAAGTATTTAGGGTTCCTGTTTCCAGCCAGTAGAAGGACGAAGGCACTTTGAATTTGCTGTTCCTCTTTGGTTTGAGTGTGCATGTGCATGTCTCGCTTATAGACTCACAGAGCCAGCATTCCGGAAGCAGGCCTGTAGTAAAACCAAGGAATGTGTGGATACTGAGCTGTTAATAATGGAAAATAAAGAGGAGAAGTCGAAGTCCCCGGGAGAAATCCGGTGCATTGGCACTGCAAGGTGACAGCTATTTAAACTGCAGCTAATTCCACCAAGGGACAAGCCAAGTATATGTCACTGTAAGACATGGGCAGTATCTAATTTTTCACATCATACCCTCCAGACATTCCGTGGTATATGGTATCTTCCAAAACAATGTTCATGAATTTTGAAGGACCACCTACCCCGCATTTCCCAAAATACCATACTTTTTGGTGTACTGTATTACCCTAACTCTGCCCAAGCCTAGCAACAGCAGCAATGACGACTGACTTGCAGGCCGAAGATTCTCAACATGGCTGTTTTTTTTTCTTCCATTAAAAGTTTTCTAAAAGATTCCGAAGCTGAACCACTGCACCTGCTCTCAAAAAGGCTGCATTTTGAAACTGCAGCTCCTAGATAAGACACCGTCAGAAAAATATGTAAAACGAAAAAAGAATCTAGGCGATTAAATTAAAGACTCAGACTGCTGAGTCCTGGTCCTGAAGCTTTCGAAGGCTGTCAGTTCTGCCTGCATTTTGTGTTCGCCAGAGGTGCTTCTTTTTAAATTCACATAGCATTAGTCTGCTTTCATTCAGTCAATGCAAAAGGGGCCTTGTGGTGAGTTCGGACATGCCGTGTGTGCATCTGAATGCATGTGCTCATGTGTAACATCTGGATAGCATGTGTACATAGAGATATTGCAGGCAAGTAATTGTTTGACTCCTGATGTCCCAACCATTGCTAATAATACCCCACTGTCCTTCAGCCCTGCCCCTCCCGCCGCCGCCCCCCCATCCCAGGCCTCCCAGGAATCTACGTGCAGCCACAGGACTCCACGATCATGTCAGGCACGTCGTTCTGGACGATGCTGTGCTGCGAGTTGAAGTAGACCATGGAGAGGGGCCGTCGCTGGATGGGCACGCAGCAGGAGGTGACAGCCGTCCCGATGCCGTTGGCCTTCAGCTGGCTGAAGACGGCGGCGTGGAAGGAGGAAGCAATGCCAGGCGAGCCAGCTAGGTGATGCAGGCACTGGCCCATGCAGTAGTTCATGTGGTAGCCCTCGGGCGCGATGATCCAGTCCTGCCACTGGATGTCCTTGAACTTGATGTAGAAGTCCTTCTTGCAGCAGACGGTGACGTCGTCGCCGCACTGCAGCGAGCGCTTGTGCAGGGCGTGCCTGGATTCGGCCTGCCGCAGCCGCACCTGCGACACCATGAAGGGCCGGTGGGAGGATTCGGCGGGCCCCTGCGCCCCGCACAGGTCATACTCGCCCGCCCGGCAGGCAACTTCCAGCCGCAACCGCTGCTGCCCCCCGTCCAGGAACTCCTGCAGGGTGTGCGTGACGGGAAAGGTGTGCCAGCTGCCCCTCTGGACCTCCACCTCCCTCTGCAGAAGCAGGGTGCGGTTCCCGGCGTCCTGTCCCGACAGGTAGAGCTGCACCAACACGCGGGAGTCCCTGATGGGAGTGTCGGCAGAGTGTATGTACAGCCACAGTGAGGACTGCAGCACCTGAATGCTTTGTCCACGCTCCTCCAGAAACTGGAATGCAAGGCTTGGCTGAGAGCCACTGGAGTCTGTGTCATCTGAGCACAGGGAAAGACCCCAAACCCACAAATTAGGACAAAGGTTAACGGCCAGTTAAACTTATGGTATCAATGTAACTTAAACGGAGTCCGCCAAAAAGTATTACATACTTTTGAAAATGAAGTCTGTTTCATGGCCTGGTACCAATATCCTAACTTAATAATAACTTCAATAGTTATTATTATAGTACTAAACAGTCGACGTGATGCCTCTCTGTGTATTTACGATGGGTCATAGGGTTTACGAGGCTCATCAGCTGTTTATGGAGAACTAGTACTTTTTAGATTTGTTTTCATGCCAAAACAGAAGCACGAATAATTTAACAGTAATCAGTTTCAAGAACAAGTCAATTTCACTGCTATAGCTTGCACATTAACTTTGATCACCGCGTAGTTAAAAAAAATGTGTAAAATACCCGAAATGAAAGTGGTTTTTCGGGGGCATATAATCAATTGATGCAGTTTCATTTTTTTTTTATATAAATCTTGACTTTACACAGTTTGCCTTCCCTTGCCGCGCTAGAGTAACGGTCCGCTATCGTATTAATCAGAAACGGCAGGGCACCGTACTGTGTAATCATTCATTATACGTTTCTAGTAACCAACATCAATTAGGTTTTCTTAGAAGCCCAGATAAATTAAAGTCAAGATTCTTTACTTGCCTTTCGTATATTTGTACATATGAATTATTATTCGAATCATTCAGTCAGTAACATAACATCCAGTATAAAGATAAACAGAAAACCGATTTCATTTATAAAAGAAATTGAATATATCCACACATCTTGTATATTATACCATGATGTAGCATACAATAGTATACAATAAACAGCAGGCCTATATGATATTACATATTTTAATCCACATGTAGAACATGTCATCGCAACCCTGTTCTTAATAAGAAGTTGGAATATGAATGGCAGGGCCAGAATGAAAGAAGCGGGACTTACTCGGGTCTGCAAAGCTGACGATCTGGTACGCCTGGTCCTTGGCGTGGGCGGCCGGCGGGGAGCTCTCCAGCTCCACAGTGCCGTCCTGCCGCACCCGGCCGGCGTGCAGCTTGCGGAGCGCGGCGAGCAGCGCCGGCCGGGGCACGGTCTGCGTGATGTTGGGACGCTCCTTCAGGTGCAGCTTGTTTAAGATCTGCTGCTTGGCGATCTCGATCAGCAGCTGCTCCTCGGAACCCTTCGCCATCGCTGGCATTCGGCAAGACGCGCAGCCAGCGGCGGGCCCGCCGGTGCTCGCAGCCCTGAGTCCCTCCAGGCAAAGAACAGCCAGCATCAGGGACATTCTAAACACCCCCAAATTCAGGCAGACGTTTAGCTTGTTGCACTTAATCAACATTTCGGCTGCGCACTGGAGTAAAGTTTGAAATATTTTTTAACGTAAATTTGTTGATTTTCTCCTCTCTTGTTCCCTCTGTTTCATTCAAATGCCCCCCTACTATTACAAGCAATTATGAAGTTCCGTAAACTGGTGCTGATGCCGCTGAGGTGGCTGGATCGCTACAGTAGAGGACTAGCAAATGCGGCTTTGTAAAGATCTAGAGTAATCCAGCAAAAGTTGTGACCCGTTAGCGGTAAGCACCAATGACCGTCTGAGAAATTACACATAAACACATACACGATTACAAGCGGGGGGTGGGGGGAATCAACTGAGGCAAGCGATAACTATATAGAATTGAGCAATAAGGTGATAAACGTGGCACGTAACCCTGCCTGTGCTAGTCACTGACGGTATGCTGTCCAGGTACAGCTAATAATAACTTTTCTTAAAAAAAGCGCACGTAAAATGCAATTCGTACCATGCTATGACTCCAATATGGCAACGAGCCCGAAGTTTAGTCAGCACTGGGAATCCAAAGTACGAATGCGTTGATCTTTGTGCCACTTACCTTTCTCCTTCCTATTCTCTATCTAAAGAGCCGGTTTTGGAAAGTGGAGCTCAACACGTGTATTGTAAATATGATGCAATAAAGCTGTTAGTTTGGGACGATTGACAGTCTGCCACAGAGTCGGGGCAAGAAGGACAAATGTAGATCGTTGATCATTAATTGCTCCAATTTTGCAATTTTGCGTTATTTTACGTTCGCCGTGCTCCATAACCAAGGGCGCAGGTTAGGTTTCATCGTTGTATAGGGACCAGATAACCCCTGAACCCCCCCCCCCCCCCAACACATGGTGCGACCACAATATATACCCATATCTACGCCCTTGGCCACACACTGTTGTTTTTGGAACAAAACTAAACGCGTGAAACCTAAACAAACATTTGCAGTACAATCCACGTGCTCTCTATAACGCAGGCATATATGATGCTGCATAGCCCGAAGGAACTTAATTGCAAAAGGGTGTTCGTTTCTATAGGGAACTATAGACGTCTGTGCGGGTGGGCGGCTGGGGGGACATACTTGACACAGTAAGAGTGCATGTAGCCTATAACCCGTTATTTTTGTAATGAAACGATGTAATTAAAATGTATGAAATATTTTGTATATCACCTGCATTTATGTACTTTAATACAGGTGTCACAGAGTGTCCTTTAAAGTGCTTCGTGGAATGGAAATCAATAAATGTGGTGATTTAATGCTTTGCACAACCCACATGCTCATAAATGGACACAAAACACACACTGCAATCCATTTATATAGCTGGGTTTCAACTGGAACAACTAAAACGTATTGCTTTGGTCTCCGACGACAGGTTCAGGGCAGGAACTTGAGCGGAGTCCAATATGCTGTAGGGACGATCCTGCGCTGTTGTAGGCTCAGGGGCGTAGATTTAGGGTGGACGGAGGGGACGTGTCCCCACCAATATCCTCCGACCATTGAAATGTCCCCACCAATAATTGAATCCATTTAGTCATAGGTCCCCACCAATGTCCAGAGCAAATCTACGCCCTTGTGTAGGCTACATGCAGAGTATTTAGACTGTGCAGCGTCGTATCTCAAAATACAGAGAATGTTATTTTCATTATTCAGCCTGGGCCGGACTAGCTGATAAGATGAAAACCCTCATAAAAACGGATAGACCGGTGCACAGAAACAATGAATAAATTCGTTTCAAATTATTCATTAAAACTTTATGAAGTGTTGGGTTTACAAGAAAATAAGACAGAATATTGCAATCTTTACATTATGAACGTAAGGATTTACCATTGTGGTTAGTTTAAGTAGACAATCATTGCATTTCAGCTAAAATGTAATACACATGAAGGCAACAGCAGTAATAGTCTGTTACTTTGCGCTTCGAGCGGCGGCTTGAAAAAGCGGTGCCTTTTTCTGTCGCTTGTAATCATTCAGTGTCACTCTACCACCACCTTGTGTATACAAACAAACATACCTATGCTACGTGCAAAGCTTTCCAAGCATACATACACGACATACATGAATAGGCTAACCATGTTTCACTCGTCAATTGAAAATAGTACAATTACAACACCTCCACACCTAAAATTATGTCGACACTAAGTCATTAAATACTCTTTTGAAATTGGATTGAAATCACAATAATAAACTGAAATAGTTTAGTCATTATTATGATTATTATTATTTGTACCATCATTATGTAATAATAATAATAATAATAATAATAATAATAATAGCGTTGCAGTAGCACCAATTGCAGAACAGCAGACTGCCTGGGGTAACGCAGCCTTACAGGAGCATCAGACAGGCAGCGTGAGCGGCCCGCAGAGTGACGACGCCGGTTGCCGGCCGGTGACAGAGATTTAGCGGCCGATTCCCATCGCAAGATTTGACGTAGCGGAGCGACGACGACACGGCGGAGTCCGCTGACGTAGGGCGCGAGCGCGAGCGCACGCGGGGGTGACGCGCGACACCGGGGCCCGACGCCGAGGGGGGGGGGTGTCGTTAGCTAGCGATTGTTTCCCTTTAGTTTGAGCCCGCGGTCCGTATCCTCTCCTCGCCGGCCAGTACCTCGCCGTTCGGGTAATTATTCCGGGGTTAGCCGGCCAGCCGACGTCACGTGCCCTCCCACGCCTTGTCGCGGCGTGTGTGTGTGTGTGTGTGTGTGTGTGTGTTTTCCCTCTAACGTAAGCAGGTTAGCCTTGCGGCTAGCCAGCTAACTAGCAGTATTAGCCTCCGACCGCCGCCGGCCCGTCGCGGCTGCCGCTCAGTCCCACCACACTTTCGAATTTGTGACTAACTTCTGTAACGTCGGCTATTTATATTTCGCTTTAAAACGCCAAGTGCATAAGCTACCCCCCCCCCGTGACACAGTATAAAAATAAGCGCCGGGACCCCGGTTAGCCCGTCGCTAACCCCAGGACCGTAAGACCGGGAGTTTGCGGGCTTTGAATGAGGAGACGCGTAACCGGTGAGTGCCACTGTTATCTCGAGTTGTTTCCTTACGTTGTTTTGCCTAATTTGCGATTTAATGCGGCGGCTGTTCGCCCGGTTGTGTGACTCGAAAGCGCGTTTTGTTTAACCCAGCGTTCGCCCAGCTCATACTGGTATCCAACCAGTCTCTCTGTTCTGCGCAGCGACATTCTGGGCAAAGAAATGTAATGTTTTGGTGATGTGGGTAAGATTGTGGGCCTGGCAAACATGCCCGATTCGGCTTTTAAACAACCCACCTTTGCGACTGGTCAGCAGTTGATAGTGGGTCGTTAAGACTCGATACATTTAGAGTCGATGGATGCGGGTTAAACTGTATTAAAAATGAAAATGTGAAATGGTGCGCGGGGGGGGGGATCAACAGATCGCACGGCGGTTACGTTTCCGATGTCTGACGCGTAGTTTTCCCACGGCGACAGACAGCGTATTGCTGCGGAGTCTGGCTGCTTTTACCCAATTAACACTCTTCAGCTTCGTTGTTGTGGTTTGGGACACCGTAAGATTTTGACCAGACCCGGTTTATTGTGTTTAAAACGTGCCCGAAATCTCGATTCCATGTCGTATGACGGATCCCCTAGCTCCGGAGAAATTGGGCCGGCGCGTTTTACCCGCCGTTACCAGGAGTACGGGGTTCGCAGTCGCAGAACGAGGGGGTACTGTTTTAAAAAGTAGGTATGTCTAAGTCGCTTCTTTCTTATAATTGACACGGTGTTTGCCGCGGTCGCAGGATATTGTTGAATGGCCGATTGATCGTGCCCGTGGGCTGTACGCCGGCTGCTGCTTGCATAGTGTGCATGAAAGACAGGGCCGCTTGAGCTGTAACCACCGATCTGATTTCGAGCTGCGATGGAAACTCCCCCTTTCCCTCCTTCTTGTGTGCAGGCTTGAAGGCATTGGCAGCCATGATAGTGCGTTCAAAAAAAAAAAAAAGACTAGCTCCATTCACTGTGGTATATGCATGTTTCCATCAACTACGACAACCCTTAGTTAAAAAAAGTGCATGTTTCATGCTTGGGAGACATGTATGCAGCTACTTAAGTTGGGCAGTGTCATTTTACAGGTTCTGACTGCTTAGGCATATTCTTCAGATCTTATTTTTACATTATTTTTTAAAGTACTAGGTTATTGAGCATTGTGGAGTAGCATTTTTAGCTGATGGAAAGAGGGTTGTACAAAGTAAAACTGGAAGCCTGATACCATGTGTTGGCGAACAAAACCTTAGATAAGTACAGACAGCGGCCAGTAATTGAAAGAAATGGTTTGTAAATTGCAGTCAAGTTTACTAGAGTAATACTTGGGTGGAATCTATCCTGTATTCAGGTGTTGAAAATGGTATAAAACATTGCAATGGATAATGAATTCAGTAGTGAATTAAGAATGAACGCAACATGGTACTGAAATGAGGAGGAAAAGATGTGGCATTCAGGGCATGTTTTGTTATAGTTCATGTAATTATACTTTTTTTTTAGCTGCTGAAAAGTAGATGCAGGGACTTCATTCGCCATTATGACGGCTCAATATTTTATCGAAGTAATTTAGCTGAAGTCTTATACCCAAGGGTGCAATATGAGGGGTGTAAGTATGGTAGAATCCACAATATTTGGGTTTCAAATCTATGTTGTTGGCCACTATGCAATCTGCTGTCTTGTTATGGTGTTTGAAATGATTTAATGCATGACTGCAGACAACCAAACACAAACAGCCTGTGTGTACTTGTATAAAACATGGCTTGCCATTTTATTTATTTATTATTTAGTTATCTTGCTGTGTATTGGCCTGTGTGTTATAGCTCGTCTGTAGGAAAACAAAGTAGGTTTAGGCTAATGTCTTTTAGGAATTTACTTGCTTTGATTGCAGTGGTCAAACATTGCACAATTATGTGCATCTGTACACAATTAAAATTTCACTGGAATGATTCTTGGTTTATCATCACATTTGTTTACCATGCAAATCCTGTGTGTGAAGGTTTGTTCTGTTGTATTTGTTGTATTTTAGGTTTCCTTCACTAGTTTTGGCATTGAATAAACCTTTTGATACCAACACTATAGAGTTTTTTTTTTTTTTTGTCAGTTACGTTTTCAGAGATGATTGCTTTTTATCTATACAGGTAACAGATGGTCTGGAATTTATAATCACATGTAACTAATCACAGCTACAAATAAGTAGATTTGTCTGAATAGAATTTTTATGACATTAACATTTGTCATGTATTACTTCAGGCAAATGACCTTTTTATAATAAAGCCTTTAGGGATACATTGTTTTTAGCTGCTATTCCCTTTCTTTATTGGCTGTTTATGTATTTTCTGTCTAATATAAATATCATGGTACTAGAAAACACTATTGAAGAAGTATATGATGTTAGTAGGATGCCTGAAATATTTACTCTTGGTAGATACTCTGAATATTATTTGTGGCTTTAGTTTTTTTTATTCTTTGAATATTATACTGTTCACTGGATTATTGGCAGACAAATTGATTTGATATGCATTGATGCATTATTCATATGTATGTAATTGATCTAATGGTCTTTGTTTTTTTTTTTGCTTTGGTTTCAGCATTTAGTTAATTATTTTGTGAAGGCAGTACAGAAATCTGTATTTGGATATTTGGAAGTTTTGCAAGATGGCCAAAACTGTGCTCACATTTTAGTTTATAATTTTTTTTTTTCATTTATTTATCAGCCTAGTGGGGATGGAATTAATGTGTGTGAAATTGCAATTTTTCAATAAATTGCCTGGGTGGTCCCTAAATCCTTTCTCCTTTTCAATAATAGAGGAAGCTTGGGCAGCAGAAACACAATTACTTTTATCTTGGAAATTGTAGTTAATTTGCATCTGCAGTCCTTTTGGAGTAATAAGACAAGCACGTGTACAACAGCCCTTCAACATCCTTTCCAGGCGAATAATGTTTTTTGATTATGCTTACTACAGATACAAACAACAATGCATTTAAAGACCCTTTCTTGCAATTGTATTTAGTGCCATTTTGTTTTATATTTTTGTCATATACTGTCCTGTAGTTGTAACAGCATCCAAACGTTGCACGTTTTGCTGTACCTCAGGCTTTTCCTTCATACTTCAGGAATCTACTGCTTGTCCAGCTTGTCCAGTGTATTTTATTTTATTGGTAAAGGAAATCAAATGTAGTATCCTTTCCAGTACCAGTAGTGAACTGGTCAAAGTGATATCCACAATGAGCATCTGGTTTCACCACGCTGCACACAGAGGCTAAGGAAATGTACCATTTGTAAAGTTATATAAAGTACTTCTATTGGGGGGGCAGATGGGTCTCTCCCCCTAGCTGCTCTTCAGCTCCATCTGCTGTCAGCTAGGACTTGCTGACCTGTGGGTGGAATTCAGTAAACAGTGCTCTCCTCCATGTGTATTGCGTTGCTCAGTGAAGCCCGGAGAGTGAAAAGACGTGGGTGGATGACACACTCATCAGAGGAGGTGTGTGTTCACCCTTCACCCAGTTGCTGTGGGTGTCATGTGCTGTGGGGTGAGACCAATGTGAAATGGGGAAATTAGTCATTCCGGTTTTGGTGGAATTGGGAGGAAAGATTGTTCATTTAAATTAACTAGGCATGCAGTGTTTCTGAGTAACCAAGATAGCATTTGCACTTTTTTAGATTGTGAATTTGGCTGGTGTCCAAATCTTTTGCCCAACAAAATTACATTAGTATGGAATTTTATTGAGTTTCTCTACCTCTTCTATGATGGACGCCTGTTGGTCTTCGTCGCGTTCTTCTCCGGCACCAGTTAATGTATACTAAAACGGGATATTATTTGGCACAAAACGGCAACATCTTATGCTGCCCAAGCAGTCTTTGTTTACATTTGCTAATTTAGTCAGTGTTAAACATGTCACTTATTGTCAGTGCCATTCTGTTTCTTTTGTATGATGTATTCTTTTTGTAAAACGTTACATGTCTATGTTTAGACCTGTCAGAATTCACCGAAATTATATATAAATGTGGTCATAGGGAGGTATATCTAAATTTGTAAAATTGTTTACATTAAGAAAGTTGAACACACTGAAATAGTTCTGGCTCTGTTGTTATAGTTGCATAGGTTTCCCTGAGTTCTCTGGTGTTCTCCCATTGTCCCCAGACATGTGGTCACATGTCTCTAAATTGGCCATAGAGCATACTTGTGAGAGACCATTCTCTCTCATAGACATTTGCTCATAGTGTCCTTTGCCATATGTCCCCTGCTTCTGGTGATAGTATGTCGACTTGCTGTTACCCTGTACTTGGGAAGAGTAGATGGATGAATGTTGGCAAAGTTAAAAACTGAATGGAAATGGATGACTTTAATGCTGTTGCTTTGAGTTTTACATAACATGGATGTCATACTGGGTGTAGCCTTATATTACTCTCTATTGCTGATGAGTTGCCATTTAGGTATAAACCAATTTTTAAATTTTGTAAATCTAGATTTTATGCAAACTGTGATTATATCTAATACTTAATAAAGGTGTTATACATGTCACGCAGACATTTGCAGTGAGTCCATAGACTGTTTATTGGTCTTAACAGGGAGTCGTTCTGTTTAAATGCTCATGCTGCTGGTCTTTCTGGAAAATGAGATATGATGCACCTTTGTGAATGACAAAACTGCTTTTTAAGTCTATTTTGTCTTGCTAATATTGTGCATTGAGGGGGTGTAGGATGTTTTCCCCAATTCTCTGTTGGAAATTAGTCAGTCTGAAATGATGTAATTGAGTTTAAATGTAATGTTTGTTTCATTCAGCAGAATGGCCACAAAACCACATTCCCTTAAGCACAGTTTCAAAGATTTGGGTAGTCAACCTGAATCTTTTTTTTAAGTAGTTATAATGAATTGTTCGGCTAGTTCTGTGCTGGAAGTTGTGATGTTTTTGTGGCTAATTTATTTATTTATTTTTGTTACACACAGTGGAAAATCAGCATTGAGGTCTTGCTACTAATGATAGCCACTGATGTCTGTTTTTTATAAGTGGTGCAGCTGACTTTTAACAGACTTAAACAAAGAAATTTGTTTTCTGTGGTGGAGTTACTGCCCAAGCCGGTTAGGGAAATAATATCAATTCAGTAGACCCACTGTTATCTAGGCATGGGAAATCTTTGTTTTATGAAAACCAATCTCTTTCATTACTGTTGGATAGGGTTTTTTATGTAATTGATGCCCCCCCAAAATCTTCCTGGCCCCCCCTGTTACCGAGAGCTGGAGCCGGGCCTGGGTGTACAGATGGATTAACAAATTGGTAAAGAACCTGTTTTGTCATGCATTGTGCCTCCTATTATGTACGTTATGCGTTATGTAGTCACAAGTGTACTTTGTATATAACGTGTGAAGTGCCGTTTTAAAGTAACAAGCATATAGATCATTTGCATTTAGTATCACTATATAAAAGGTGAGTGCTGAGGTATAGATGACTCAGGAAATGATGGAAAAGCTTGTTATTAGTAGTTATTTTGCTAATCGATTAATCTGTCGATTTGTTCTTTTTCGATGAATCGGGTAAAAAAAATATATTTTCCACACGTTTTTTTCAGAAATAAAGCATTATCTAAATTGACGGAGCAAAAAAAGTGCTCAAAGAAAAATGCAAATCAAAAAACCCGGTAGGAGAATTTGTTTCAACATTAACACTTGTTTTCTATATTCATGGTAATACACAAAAGGCTCCATCACATACTCTCAGAGACAGTTACTTTCATTCCCGTCTAAATACAATTAATCCTACCTCACTCATATGGCGAAAGATGGGACTATCTGAGCAGGGAAGTGTGCACCCTTGGCTACCTAACATGGCATTTCGCCGATGAAATAAGAACAAGGCAAACGGAGAATGGGCTGGGGAATAGGTTTCGTTTCGGCAGACGGGGTATGCGCGTGTATGTGCGATCGTGTGCGGGGGTGCGCATGTATGTGCGATCGTGCATGTCCGATCGTGCGCGTGTATGTGTGATCGAGTGTGCGTGTACGTGCGATCGTTTGAGCATATGTGTGCGAGCGTGAGCGCGCTTGCCGCTCCTGACGGGCTACTTCGTCACAGTGCAGTGTCTTCGCTCTGACCTTATGTCAAAGTGAAGTTTATTTATGCAGCACATTTAAACACAGCTTAACCTGACCAATAGCTATATAAAAACATTAGACTGAAATAAGAGTTAAACACACACTCACACACCATTTTTCACATTTTTGTAATGTGAAGTGCTCTTACACTTTTGACGACTTTGTTCGAATCGTTTTCTCCGACTCTGTCATGTTTTATTTGTTTAATTTTATTTGGAAAATACTGCATCCGCACTTCTTCCACCATGCCTTTGGCCACGCTTTTGTCTGCAGGTAAAGTTAACTTCTCCGCGATATAGCGAGTTATGCGCTAATAGCACGACACAACAAATCGATAATTAAATTTGTTGCCAACACTTTAAATAATCGATATTTATCGATTTTTTTTTTTTTAAATTTTTTTTATCGATTTGTTGTTGCAGTCTTAGTGATTAGTTTTTTTCCCCTTAAGTCACAACTTCTGTGCAGCAGTACAAACTATTTAAATAAAAAATTGACATTTGTCTTAGGTGAAGCAGGTTCAGGGTCGTTGTTTTCAGTGTGTCGCTAGAAGCATATAGTTCATATATACTGAATATATATTTCAGTTTTAGTGCTTTAAATTAGGGGTTCCCAAACCCCAGTCCATGGTTAGTATTCCACTGGGCTGTGCAGCGCTATTTTTGGTTAATTTCCAAAAATAAACTATATATTTTCATTTTTTATGAATTCTCTCATTTGTGTGTTCTGTTTATATATGGGGAAGAAATGGAAATGGTTGCACTTATGAAATTGCTAAATTATCTGCAGGCACTTTTCGGCTGCTTTACTGGTCTGTCACTTTTTTGTGTGTCATAAACTGGTCCGCAAGCATCAAAAGGTTCGGAACACCACCTTTAAGTGGTGACTTTCAGTTATGTCATTTCACTTACCAAACCTGTCCTGCACTGCTGTTGAATGTCAGTTTTCTTGTTATTGTGAAATTTTAGTATGGTATTTTTACCTGCCTTTTTCTGTTTGTTCTATTGATCATTTATTGAACGGACATGCCCAACAGATTATAATGAGTTAATGGCTGCTTATTGTACCGTTTACGCAGTCACATGCCTGCCACTATTGTTGGGACCAATTAAATTGAGGTCATAAAATATAATTAGAATCTGCTGAGCCAATGATATTGCATATCTCGGATTAAACGGCAGAACTGGTTTCCTGCTGTCCATTTTAAATGTATGCCGTTTAGTTTGTGAAGGATACGATCTGATTTTTATTCTGACGGTGTTCCATCCATCCATGGAAAAATGTTATCACAGGGCACAAAGCTGGGATACATGTTGGACAGGATGCTGCTCTGTTGCAGGGTGGCCACATTCACACTCATCCACTAAGACAGTTTAAAGATGCCAAATAGCATGGCTGAATGTCATTGGACTGTGGTAAGAAACCAGTATGCCCAAAGGAAGTCCCTGCAATACGAAAGAACATCCACACAGCACACACAACTCCACACAGCAGAGGTTGATTTGAGAACCCCAGCCCTAGGGATGCACGGCCACCGTACTTTTTTTTTTTTTTTTTTTTTTTTTTGCTTTTCCCTTCCATGAGGGGTTTTTGTGAAAGAAAGTATTAAATTGCAGAAAAAAAAAAACATTGTGGTGAGTTTGTTTAAAAAAAAAAAGGGGGGGGGGTGGTATGGGTCTGTTGTACATGCTAATTCTCTGTCCCAGTTTTACAGCAATCACTCGTGATGCTCACCAGTATAGCAATGAAGTCTACTTCAGGAAGTCATTTTGTTTCCTAGACAACCCCTTGGGTTTCCTCAGCAGGTGGTTTGCAGTCACCAACGGAAATTGACCCCTAAGAAACCAGTCTGCATAACAGATCTGTGTGTGTTCTGTAAACCAGAATTATTGTAGCTTTACTTATTTATTTTTAGCCAAATATAAGCAAGTAAAGTTTTATGTGTAATATTTAGGCGTCTATCATACCTACTTTCATATGCCAGTATGTAAAATGGAACATTTCAAAAATTTTGAGTGAGCTGGTGTTTCTGATGAATTTTGACCATAGCATTTGAAATGGAAAGAATCCATGTATGTGCACACACTAAGTAAGACAGCAAGATCAGCCTAAAGTGCACAAAATAAAGTCAGTAATTTTTTTTGCATTTCTGTACCCTTCATTACAAAACTTTGTTAATCAATAGTATGATTAAAGTATCTGTCAATACTCTGAAGGGTAATTCATTTTTTATTTTTACTTTTTTGAACTTTGCTTTCATGGATAATAAAATCTTTCTGCTGCTGCGGTCAGTTGTTATAAGACCTGAATAATGTATCTTTCACTCTACTCGCCTTGTTTATTTATCGAACAAGGTACTTGTCTTGGCATGTATTGTGTGGAGCGACAAGTAACACTTATGCTAAGTGTTTTAGTGCTGCCATCCCCTGGTATAGGCGCCATTGGCCTGAATCTCTGGCCATGTACTTATTCCAAACGCCAGAGTTTTAGTCCTTGGTAGTTAAAACTTGCCTTCTCTGAAGTTGTAGACACTTAAACTAACTTCTGCCATAACTGAGGTAAAGATTGTTTTGCTGGCTTGCTCCTGTATAGAATACATCCAATATAACTTGATGTTGTGATTGAGCTTAGTGATGTTTACCCAGGTGAAATGATTTGCCTACCCTGGGTGAATAATTAAACCTGCAGTCATCTGCTGTTAATTGGTTAACTCCAGAAATGAAGTGCCCAGTTCTGTCTAAATCGACACTTACTTGCCTGTCTTTTTAATGACCGTGACCCTATAGGGAATTTCCTACCAAGTAATGTCTACTTAGTTAACACCATCAGCACTAGTGAATACACTGAACATTCCTTTGACCATGTTTGATCCATGGGTGGTCATAAGGGCTGCAACTATGCTAGTTGTCCATGGTGAATGAAAAGCTTTTGCGGACGGCATCAAGCATCTTGGTGAGAATGGACATAATAATCACCAGTATCTGTGCTGATGAATAGGAAGACTGATTATTCTTTGTTACGGAAGGATATGAGTGTTGACTAAGAGAGATGGTTTTCTCTGTGGCATCTTGATGTTACGTTGTTATGCTTCTGACCCTATCTTTGTGCTACTTAAGCAAGGCTGTGTGGTGGGTCTCCTTCAGGGTGCAGCGGAAGTGTGGTCAGTGCCACAGCCAATCTGCACCTGCCTCTTTTTTCTTCTGTGGCTTCAGCTGCATCTCCTATTATCATGAATCTCGGTTTGCAGCAGCAGCAGCAGCAGTGGCGGCAGAGTGAGTGTGAGAGAGTTGAGGTTCTATTTATAGGTGCTGCTGGAGAAGGGAAGAGCTGCTGCTGTGACTGCTTGTCTGTCGCCGCTCTCTTTTTCTCGGGCCCTCTCTCTCTCGCGCCCTCTCTTCCTCTCAGTCCATCTATCGTATTTCTGTCTCTCCCTCGCTCTCTTGTTGGCGGCAAATGATTGATCAGAACAAGAGAGTGGAGGTGGACCTGTGCAGACTGACATGGGAGGGGTGTTTGGGGAGTGGAAGGGTGGGGGCGAATAGGATGGAGAAGAGACCCTGCAAAGCAGGAAGGAGGAGATGCAGGCGAGTCTTTTCGCCAAGAGCCTTGCCTGCTGTCAGAGTGCTGCAATGGAAATAACCACGAGAATTTTGTTTAAAATTACAGACCCGATGTTGGAGTACTTTTGTATGGAATATTCTAGTATCTGCATTATTAATACATTGTCAAATGTGATACCTTCTCTGGTTGGTAATGGGTGCAGCTTCGTGGGGTGTGATGCTTTTTCCCCCTTTTATTTCAATTTGTGATTTTAGTTTGATAGTTGATTTAAACCAAATTCAAACAGTTAATATATAAAATCAGAGGTTAATAATTAGACTTTCTAGGAGGAAAATTAATGTTTCAAAAGCCTGGGAATTACACTGTTCTGATTACACAAGTGACTTGCCCATGACCATGTGGCTATTAGAAACTGTTCACAAATTATTTAGCTGCCATGAGTGAGCCTATATGTGCCGAAATTTTCCTTTCCAGTGATATAGTTGTCTTCTGTTACTACTGATATTTGAATGTTTTTGTGCTTGCTGGTGTTTCTGGGCATGTGTGCTCTTTTAATATGTCATTTTTATGACTTGGCACACTATCCAGCTAGCTTCCGCACATGGTCATGCTATGATCCGCATCTGCCCGATTCAGTGGTGTCCACAGTTCACCATGTGCCGACAGCTAGAGTGTCACAGCAGAAGATACATCGCCCACTGCCGACAGAACATTATGCTGCAATTGAAGGAAACGAAAAGCTTTTCAGTCTCATTTATTTCAATTTAGTCTTCCTGATATGCACAAAACACTTTAAACCATATGAAAGTTATCACTGGTGCAGGATATGCACTTAAGTTGTTCGTCAAGGTTACATAGGTTAAAATAAATGTATAATTTCACGCAGGACAATCACTTATAAAAATAATGTGATATTAACCCTAAAAGACATTTCATTTGACCTATGTATTTTATCTATGCGCTTTAACTTCCTAATTGAGTCTTTGGCATTTAATTCTTTCTCAGGAATCTTGCTTAAAGCGTATACATTTTACCATGCTAAAATGGGAACAGGTTGATATTTCTCTGCAGTGACTCGTGTCAGTACTGTTTTAAAGGGCAAAGTAGCATTCTTGTGTCCTAAATGCTTTTAGTCCCTCTCCTCTCGAGATTTGTGTGAGTGTTATGTGTATAAATCTTTTGTTGTTGTGTGTGTGTGTGTGTGTGTGTTTTTTTTTTTTTTTTCTTAAATATGGCTGTCCTCCAGAAAAGGCATCGGCAACACCTGCATCCACCAAATGTAGCATTAATCAGCCTGGTCAGTAAGCAACACCTCAGGAAATCTGTTTGTCATCCTGGCCTTGTTTCACACAATGTGACATGACCAAGGGTGAAGTCATTGTGCTGTTATGCATGTGGGATGATATGCTAATGATGGGCTTTCCTTGGCCTAGTGATGTCATTGTCCCACACAACACAGCTGAAGCCTTCCTGTACGGATATATCTCCTTTTAATGTCTTTGAAATATAATATCAGTAAGATTTTTGAATGGTGGCTGCATGTTTTTTTTGTTCTTTGATCTGTTTGGAATTAATTATTAAAAGAAGCTATGCATTTACACAAGGAAGCAAAACTGGTCAAAATTCTCCTTTTAATGGAGTTGCAAACATTTTATCAAGGCAGCATGCAAATCTCTTGACACAAGTCTGGACTCGTCCAGTGGATGCTCGCCTTTGTTTTTCTAGAAGTTTTATAAGGCCAACTCATGGCTGTTAACAGAATTAACAATGTCATTTTGCCTTTTGAGGTCTCCTGGCTCAAATTACATGGGCCTTTTTGACGCTGAATTCTGTTTGAATTTATTCATGTTTTGCATTTGTATTTACATTCAGCTGACACTTTTATCCAAAACCAGTGTGCAGTGAGGCAGCAAGCATAGCTGTTTTGAGTCAACTTAGGTATAAGTATAGCTGGGCTGAGCTGCAGGACCAGCAGAAAGTTCAAGTTAACATTTGAGCAAGAGCTATGCAATATATTACAAAACACAAGAACTTATGGGAGGAGCTATTCATCCCCAACACCATGTGGAGTAGCTTCCAACTAAACCATAGTAAGAGCTCATCACCAAAGTTCAGTGGTTGGATGAGCTAGTACTGTCGTTCCCAGAAAAGATGTATCGACGCATTTCTTGAAGGTTGAGAGGGTTCTGCTGACTGGTTTGAATGGGTAGCTTATTCCACCATCATGGAACATTACACAAGAAATGCCTAGAGTGAAACTTCCCTCCACATGGTGGAGGAATCAGCAAGCAGCTTTGGCTTGCTGACCGAAGAGGGCGTGATGGAACATCATTATTGAGTTGTTCAATGGATATCTGTGCTATTCCATTAACAGCTCTGAAAACCAGCACCAGGGACTTGATATGAGCACCTATCAGGAGTCAATGAAGAGATACAAGGAGGGCTGTAACATGGGAGCCTTTTGGGCTGATTTGAATAGCAGATGTGCTGCATTTTGAATCAGCTACAGTGGTTTAACAGGAGACAGTAGTTACAGTAATAAAGTCTTGATGAGATGTGTCTCAACTAAGGCTGCTTGCTTATGGGGATTATTTAACATGATTACTCATATTGGTCATTGCATTTATTGCACATAAAGACAAGCAAACGTGAAATTTTCATTGATACCTTCCTGTTGAACTTTCCCTTAAAATAACTGAAAGTATAATATTCAAATTTAGTATAAAATAGTGAAGAGAAGTAAATAAAATCAAAAAGCAATGTAGGGCAGTTCCACATTCTCTTGAAAAATAAAATACTAAATAAAAAAATAAAAAACACATAATTTGCACTATAGAGTGTGTGTTTTATTGATGACTGTTGCGAAGGAAGTCGATGCGGGTTTGCTACTCTGCCTGTTCTGTTTCTGTATTAGTTGGTCGTGAATAACTCGGTGTTTGAATTTTAGGTGGTTAAAAAGATCTGCCGTGTTGCTGAATGGCACAGACACCACTGAGTGTCAAAGCTTGCACATAATGTTTTTGATCCACATTAGTGTCTTCAAATCCAAATTGCTCCCGCACCAGTTAACTTACTTTACTTTTCTTGCTGACTAAACACTGCCACTCCTCTCCTCCTCCTTCCTTCTTTACTCGCACTGACTTTTTAAAACACCACCACCAGAGTAGACATTCGGAAGGGGCGGAAGTGTGCATGCACACGTCATTCGGAATGCAAGACAAAATAAGGGCGTAATGCAGCAAAAATTATTTTAATACATTTTCATCTATTACATTCTTTTTGTGATCATTTGGAACCATACTCAAAATAAAAATTTGATTAATTGCACAGCCTAATTTACAGTATAAATCTGCAAGACCAGATTTACAATATGGTATACAAAGAATAGCTGGTAATAATTACCCCTAATGTCATTATGGGACCAATGTGATCAAATCTGAGAAGTACTTGATGGTAGGTTTGGCCAGAAAGACTAGTTCGGCCTTTGAAAGGGTCAGTCTGCGGTGGTGATTCCTCAGCAATTCCATTTTTGTAACCCATGGTAGGTCCCAGAAAGGGCAAAGTGCACCCTTGTAGGGCACTTGTGAACACAGGAGCACACATTTAATGTATGCATCCCGAAGGAAGAATGTGTGCATATTCCGAACCAGTCCAGGAATGCTGGCAGCCAGGCTTGTATAACATTGGTTTGTACACATTATGATTTTGCTTTTTCTAAGGGTGTTCAATTATTACATGCTTATATGTGTTGTAGGGTGAAATAATGGTCTTATTTCTGTTTTTTAGAAGAATTCATTTAATTAGACGGATGGCATAGCACTCCAAATTAGGGCAGATAACATTCAGGCGCTATTCTGGATGATGGACCCCCAGAATAAGTAGAACCACCATAAGTGTTGTCTGTTCATGTTTATTAAATCACCATTAGTAGGGAGAGCTTTTTAATATGTTTTGTCCTTGTAACTGCTAAATACACTCATGCATAAATCCATAAAGTTGTCTGCCCGCTAGCTTATTTCCATTGAATAAATGTTTGAAAAATCTTCCGGTTAGAATCTGGGCTTATTCTGTGTTGATTAATGTTGCAGTTGTATGTGTTCGTTAACATTGGTCCCAACAAGCCCAGTGCTATCAAACTAAAACTGAATCTAGAATGGAAACTAAATTGTGAACTGGAATAAAAATGAAAGTCATATTTACAAACGTCGGACTTCAAACTGCAAAAAGTCCCGGCACACCACCAGCATCTTCTACCTAAGCGCCATGTCTCCTCTTGTAAAAGATGCTGTGGCTGCTGAGCTGTCCCTTTCTTCCCTGCCGCTTCAGTGCTTAACGTTTCCAAAACGGTAGCATGCGGCCTGCGCCGCGAACCAAAACATAAGGATATGCCAAATTTATACAGATTACTAACTTTTGGGCATTACAGTACTCTTGTCATTCATATTTTAGATGTACTACTGATCTGCTTATCTAAATGTGGGCGTAAGTAACATCTGTATAGTGCCGACAAGTGTCTGTTAGCTAAACCCCTCCAATGACATACAGTTTGTTGTTGTCAAAATTAAATTAACTTAAATGAAACTGTCAGTTTGATTTTTCTGGAGGAAAATAAATTGTTTAGATTAATCGACCAATTGGTAAAATCCTTGATAGATTAATCGTTGGAAAAATAGTTGTTAGTGGCAGCCATACACCAAATCTAGGTCTGACCCTGCTGTATTCTGGTCAGCTTTTTTTAAACGGGGTTAGTTAACAGAGGCTCTAGGAAATGCTGGTGTTCAATTTATTGCTGTAATGAGCATTTGAATAGGTTTTAAATGGACAGATGCAACGAATAAGCTGTAGACATCTGTTGAAATCAACTATGTTCTACTGCTGTTTAAGTAAGCGATTTTGGATGTGAGATGTGAGGCTGGCCCTTTCAGGGGACTGGTACCAAGACCAGGTCATAGACAAAACTCATCTGTCAAATGGAAGTAGGAGAACTTATGTTTTTAAATACAATGTGTGTATTTTAATTCTCTCCTACAAAAACCACCCCAAGCCATCTTTCTGGTATTGAATAGCATGCTATGGTGTGTGGCAAAGGGCTTGAAACAGCTGGCCTTTTTTAACAGTAACTGTAACTACATTATCACTGTTTTTGGAGCAGGAGGGAGGGGGAGAGACAGAGAGAGAGCGAGTGAGAGAGAGAGAGGAGCGAAGGGAGGGGGGGAGGCGGGGGTGCAGAGAGAGGGAATGTGCTTGTGGTACAGTGAGGAGAGCGAGGGAGATCGTTGCACTTCTGTGCCACTCATGCTTCATTCACAAAAAGGAAAGAAGCAGGTCGTGGTTGACTGACTGACTGAAAGACGGACGGACAGGGCAGGCCTGGTGCAGGGGGCGGGCGGAGACCGGCGGGAGGCCGCACTTTCTGGCCCGCTTAGCCACTTGGCGCCACCGTAGCCTGTCGGGCATTCGTGAGGGGGGGGGGTGGTCAGAGGGAGGCTGGATGAGGAGGAATCAACTGGGCGAATCCTCGAGATGAGAGTCGTGAGCGTCGTGTGATTCCTGAGCAACTTCCTGTGTCGCTCTGGAAAAGCATTGAAAAGTCAGCAAGGAGACCTGCGGAAGCGACATACACAGTAAGCTGTGGGCGTGTGTGTGCATGCGACACTTCCAGTATTCCACTTGCTGTCATGCTTACAGTCTTTGTTTTGCTCCTGTTGGGCTCTTGCCTCTCTGTTGCACCCTGCGCTCATCTCTTTAAAGCGGCCGCCCGCGCCCCCCCACCCCCGCGCCCTCGTGCCCCCCCCCCCCCCTCTTTCCTTCTTTCTTCTTCCTTTCCCCCTC
>JAODKM010000118.1:1979203-1998554 GCA_026780845.1 Petrocephalus sullivani | reverse complement strand
ATCAGGGTTATGCCCATAGGAATGAATGGAGTGTCCCCATAAAGATAGGTATACATGGTATGTGTGTGTGTGTGTGTATCATTGTGTAATAAGAATATGAGTAGCCTGTAATTGTAATTGTGTGTGAATGTTAAAAAGGTAAAACTTTTAGCCCAGTAAGGAGGCCGGTCCTGGTGATCAGGCTGTGTGTAAAAAGCACCCAGGGAGCATAGATTATGATCACGGTTTTGTGGGGGGCAAAAAGGGTTAGAGCAGGAAACGAGCAGGGAACCAGCTGGCAGTCTGGAAGAGGAATAGCTCTTGCTTTGCCGCTTACTCGCTCGCAGCACTAGGCTGGTCATGTCTCGCTTTAGCTGCATTTGGAGATTCCAAAGGCCTCTGAGTGACTGGGGGCTCTAAAACTTTTTGGCCGTAATTGTGTTAGTCTGCATCGGAAGCCCAATTTCGGACCCCAATGTCTGTAGTGCCACCACTGGGTAGGTGACAGACAGCACTGAAGGGTCCCCACGTGAGGACGGTGTTCTATGCATCAGGTTATCGTCATGCTGGAAGATGCTATTCGTAGCAGGAAAGAGATGCTGCGTCATGCCACTGACGTTCCTTTGG
This sequence comes from Petrocephalus sullivani, assembly GCA_026780845.1. Taxonomy (NCBI): domain Eukaryota; kingdom Metazoa; phylum Chordata; class Actinopteri; order Osteoglossiformes; family Mormyridae; genus Petrocephalus; species Petrocephalus sullivani. The sequence goes on along the minus strand of JAODKM010000118.1, from coordinate 1,997,948 downwards.
GTAATGTCTTATAATCGTCTTTCTTCCTTATCCGCTTATACAGTAGAGGCTGCACTATGCCTGGCCCCTGTCCCAGGAAGCGCAAGGCGCATAGACCTTTCCTTGCGCGTATGATATAATCCAGTGCCTTCTGATGTGTAAGTGAATGCATTAACATAGCTGAGAGGGCCCACATTGTGCATATGGCGTTCTGTGAAACTCCCCTTTGTTTTCAGTGACTCCACGAGCGTCGCACGGAGCACTTTGCAGCTTGTAGCGGTTTCGCTTCGTGGGCTGGAGCCGAGGTGTCTGTGTTTCCCTCTCGCTGATGTTTACTTCTCTCTCGCCTGGTATCTTTAGCCCGTGCCATCCTTTTCTTGGTATGTAACGGTGAACCAGAGCTGCTTGTTAATCAGATTGTTTAGTTAATTAGCTGGTGCTTTTTTTTCCTAGAAAAGATTTAGAGTTTGTATGGCCACTTATGTTGATGTAGCAATTTAGGTCAGGAACCGTCTCAACAACTGGTCCCCCCATTGGGAATTGAGCCAACAACCTTCAGCCTATAAACGCACTCACTTAATCACTACCTGCTGCCCTGGGTTATATTCTGTGGTCCTCAAATTGAAGTATGCGGCTTTCTGCAGCCCTGGAATCCCTGGCTTTGTCTTTGGGGCTGGCTCTGCCCACACCATTCTGCTGATATCCTCTGAATGTTCTCTGGAAGGACACCCAGAAGCATGCGGGCCATCACAGGAAGGACGATCAAGCACGGCCAGATGAAGGACGCTGGCCGATCTGCGTAGGTACGGCTGCTCCTGCTGGTAGTCAACAAAGCTGTGGGAGCGAGTGGCACTGGAGCGATTCATCACGTAGATGCTGACAGGAAGCTGGGGACAGGGTCAGCTTCTGCTGCGTCACCCTGTGTCACCCTGTGTCACCCTGAGCCTGGCCATTCTGGTTAGGAACCACTTGGATTCCAGCTGCTGGTTGCATTTGTATTCTGCTGAGACTGCACAGAGGTTAGGAAGGGGTGTGTGTGTGTGTGTGTGTGTGTGTGTGTGTGTGTGCACGCACAATGGAAGAAACTGTGTCATTGTCAGTGATGAAAGAGGAATGCGTCTTCTAGGTAGATTAGTATGTTCATACTGGGGGGTCGAGAGAGGTGTAAAATCTGTAATGGTCCTGTCTCATTCTCCTGCTGTTTCTGGTTATACTGGGTCTTTTATATTTTGAGTCCTTGAGGGATTATGGGTGTGATTTTCATAAATAAATTTTATCGCACAAAGTCATATGCATGTAAATATAATTAAACTTGTTATCCTCGTTCCATTCGCTGCCAGTTTAATCCACCAGCATGACCCAGAATGTTTGGTTTCTAATGCCTCTTGGAGGCCAAGTTGGAGCAGGTGAGTCCCAGAGAAGAACCAGGATTGCCAAGCTGCAACCTTTAGCATGAACCCCTCTCCTGGAGACAGTGGTTTATCTGCATGCTTTGACTTGTCTGCTTAGCTTACCTTAGTGGTAACTCAAGCTGAATTTCAGCTGCAGACCAATTCTGAGTTACCGTTTGGGTTCTGCCATACGTTCAGTGCATTTTCCTCATTCTGAACTGAGTGCACCTTTTTAATGGTCAGTGTTGTCATTTAGCACCTGAGGGCTGTCATTTGGCACCTGAGGGCTGACCTCGCCAAGATTCCGACGTCCACATGTATGAACTGGGTGTGACTTTATAGGGCTGCCAAGGCAGAGGCTGAAGACTCCTATAGCTGAGCATGTCTGCTTTTAGGAAACTGCTACCTTTGGGAATAGGGCTTAGCTGCCATTTCTGTTGGCTGTTATTGGGTAGCACTGTCATCTTGCACCTCCAGGTCTGGATTTGGATCTCATGTCCTCTCTCTGCGTTTGTATGGAGTCTGTATGTTCTTCCTGTTCACTTCAGGTGTCCTCTGCATATATTTGCTGCTGGGATCCAAAAGCGTGTGGTTAGGCAAACTGGTATCTTTAAATTGCCCACTGGGTGTGTAGGTGTACGCGGGCAGCCATCCTACACCGCAACCTGATGTTTCATACGGAAGTTCTACACCAGGTAAGTGCTGCCTGACTTACCTTTTGGCAATCAGACCCAAGCAGCTGCTAGCCCAGAAGCAGCAAAGTAAGGACTGAGTGACTGCAGTACTTGCAGTTCTCCTGCAGTACTCCATTTACACCTGCCTTAGTCCAAGGTTCTCACCTCTAGATGGGCTGTAACAGAAATATCAATGCACTAGTTTTAGTGACTGGGTTTAGAAGCCTACCTTCTTCAATTTATGCCAAGGCTGAAGCAAGCTAGCAGGAGAAAGCTATATGTCCATGTTCACTCTGAGGAGAACCTTAACCATCCAGGAAGATGGTCTACTAAGCGGAATACCCATGAGGCAGAGCTGTGATGGAGAATGCATGGAAATTGATCTGAATCTTGATTGTTGCTTCCTTTTAATGTAACCTACAGATGTTGCTGATCAGTTTTCTATGTGCTTAGTCGGTATAATTGCTTTGGCATTTAACCCTTCCTATGCACCGAGTGGTACAGTTCAGTGCTGCAGTTCATTTCCTGACTAACTGGAGAACTCTGTTTCTGCGAAGTCTGTGGGATGTATCTTATTAACACAAGTTCATGGTGGTCATTAATAGTCTGTAGACGACTGGAAAGTAAATATGGGTACCAGCTCGATTAAGAGTAACAGGAAAACGAGACGCCCAAAACTCACCGTGGGAAAGATTACCACGTGCTGCTCGTCACATGCTGGTTGGACCCACTGGGGGCCAATAAAGTAGGCAGTGGGAAATGGGTAAAACCAGTCAGTGATTGACTGTATGTGGGGAGCCCCCAACTGTGGCATTTGAAGTTGTCTCTCCCATCACTACCAATTAGTGACTGGACTGTGCTGTCCTGGAGTGACTGAGCTAATCCCAAAGGCACAAGAAAGGAATAATACCATTTCCTTCAGTTTAATTCCATATACTGTTTATGAAAAGCAGTGTATTTTTGCAAGTATATAAATTTTCTTTTCTTTACCTGTGGGTGTCCATGTCAGAAGGTGCTATCCAGGTTGTAATAAATCGAAGGCAATTAGGCTGCCTAAAAATACACATGGCGTTTAATTGCTCTGGCTGTGCTTTTTGGGACGTCTGCGCTCTGGCGGGGAGCAGACGCACACAGATGGGATGCGGCTGCAGAAGACCTTCACATCAGAGGACGTTTAGGGCAAAGAGCTTGTCAGCAAGGTGGCCTGTAAACACCTCAGCAAATCAAAGAGGGGCCAGCATAGATGTGCTGGGGTACCAGAGGGAAGATTAATGTGTAAAGGAAGATGTGGATTATCCCTCCCACTCAGCTGCTGTTCTGTAGACTTTGCATGCTTCTTACCTTTGGATTTAACTTGCACCCTATGAGTAATCCTCATTCTTATATGCAATGGTCATACCTATAGCTAGGTAAACTACCGTAATTGTTATATGAGATGAGCAGTCACAACCCAGCACAACTGTTTATCGACCAATATGAGACCTGACAAATGGGCTACAGTTATGCTACCTTTTACAGGCTTGTTACTGGTTACTGCCACAGTTTTCTTGTCCTATATATACATATGTATGTATGTATGTAACTTTGATATGTATTATTGGTTATTTTAATAATTTCTCTGCTTTAGAATTAGTCCAGAGTGTGTTTTTTTATATTTTTTTTTTAAGAAAAGTAAGAATTGGGGAAACCTGATGTGAAAATGTGTGAAATCTCTGCAAGGGGGTGAACTTGGCAAATAAATTAGGGGGGAGGAGATGGGAAATGAGGTAGAAGGAGCCCAGTGATGGAGGGAACATGCTGGAAGACTTAATAATGTGTGGAGGAAACCCGCTCTGACAAGCCCTGTCTGCTGCTTTTCAACACCTCACTCCCCCCACCCGCCAAATCCCCAGAAAGAAGATGCAGAAGGTTAATTGTGTCCAGGAATACTTACGCCCCTTCACGCTCCCAGCCGCTTGGAAGGTACGCCGTGAGGCTCTGACCTTTTATTTTGCTGCCTAGTGAAACCTGAACCATAAATCTATGCCGCTTTCTTCCATCTGTATTTACTGCGGAACGTCTCGCTCGCTCCTCAGCCTTTGTGTTGTGTTTAGACCCGGGTTTCGGCTCACATTAATACCGGTACTGTCTCACGCTGCCAGATAAACGGGAAGGGGGGATGGCGAGATGTGTCACGATGAGTGCCGTTCATCATCGGCGCTGGAGATCGGGGAATGGGCGTCGTATGTCCGGGAGATAAAGTTTGGCATGGGGTGTCTGCAGCTGAAGTGGGGCTGACTGATGCCTTCTGTCTTACGCAAGAGGAGGAGAAGAGGGCCACATGTCCGACAACGAGGTGACACACAGGTCACAGAGATATGGGCAATGTGTCGGAAGGTGTTCTCCTTCAGCCATCCGCCTGTGAGCCATTAAAGAGTACAGATTTTCTCCTGCTTTCCGAAAGCTGAGCATTCCTGTGGAGTCTTTCGAAAACTCAAATTGCGTAAAGCAAAGAAGCAATTACGTTTAACTTATATGGGAAAAATGTGTGAGCGCTCCCAGACCAAAAAAATAACCCACCGAATCTTACGAGATAACACATCAAACCTAAAATAACACGTATAAAGTAAAAGGAATAATATGATAAATACAACGACAATATAATCTATAAACAGTGTAATTTCGCTTGCCAGAATCAAAACGGTTATGCGTTTGCTTAACAATAGGGATATGTTCCGAAAAATGCCTCCTTAAGTGATTTTGCAGTTGTGAGAACATCGTGAAGTGTACTTACACATACCTAGATGGTATAAGTTACTGTTCACCTAGGCTAGGCCAATATGGTATAGCCCAAATAATGATAAAAAGTATAGTACAGTAAATGCCTAAACTAGTAACAGCAATTATCAACAAGTACCATGTACTATACATAAATGTACTCTACTTTTATGCAGCTGGAATACGTCTGTTTACACCAGCATCAACACAAAGATGTGAGTAATGCGTTGCACTATAACATTACGATGACTACAGCATCACTAGGCAATAGGAATTTTTCAGTTCTGGTATAATCTTATCGGACTACATATAAGTAGTTCCTTGCTGACTGAAATGTCGATATGCGGCACAAAGCTGTATATCTGTAAATGGCTCACTGATAAACAAATTCTAAATGCTATTTCTGCTTTTTTCCTCTTTTCATAAAAGCAGAAATCTTCCTTGGGTGTCTTTCGGTTAATGAAAATGGGTGCTAACATGGCCGGAGCTACCACTGAGGACACCGAGGTTGAGTCCTCCGTTTTTTTTCTGCAACTCCAATACCCATGATCCTTCACTGGGAAGACCTAGGATGGGCTAACACATTCGACCTCTGTATTTTAAAATCCTGGCTATGGCCCTGTGCATGAATATGGGTCTTTCGTAAAAGCGAAGTGGCGAAAAAATAAACCTTTTGTAAAGCAAGGCATAAAGCCTAGTGCGGTTATGTGTGCAAGGAATTCTGCATGATATGCCATACAGTGGCCAGAATTCAAAGGAAGTAAGAATAGAATAAAAACACCACTAAAAACGTTTACAATAGTGAGACATTACATTCCAGAGACACTCTGCAAAAGAGCAGTGAAAACAAGCAAAATAATAGAGAAATAACCTGATCGTCCAGAACCTAAATAAATAACTAACTAAATAAGGTGCTGGGTGAATTCTTGTGTGTGTGGCCCATGGAGGGCTGAACCTTGGTAATGAGTTTGATTGCCATGGGGAAGAAACTTCTTTGGTGAAATCCAGGTCTCAAAATATCCTTTATTCAACAACAGTAATCTTGGGTCCATCGCTGCACACCATCAAGCAGTAAATTCATCAATAAGACATGGAGCTGTGTATGCATTCTAGCGAATACAATTGACTATTATGGTATGTTAAAAACATGTCCTCTGTTAGGAGGAGTTTTTCGCCGTGTCATTGATGAATCGCCATGCTGGGCATAATTAAATATTAGCTTTGGAAATAAATGTGTTTTAATGTACATTAGTGTGCTGGTGATGCATAGAAAGTGAATTGTGGGTTTAAATATGAATGTGCACAAACGTCTTCTGTCTAGGTTGTGTCCATGTATTTTGTGATTCCTGGGGTACAAACAGCATTACTGTAATCTTGTTTTTTACGGTATATATTTCTTGGTTTCTTTCCATAGTTGAAAGATATAGTCCACTGAATTGGCATCTTTGGATTGCGCTTTGTGTGCCATGCGACGGACTGTCCCTAGCCAGTGCCCCATGGGTCCTTCGCCCTCTTGGAGCCCTGCCCAGGGTAAGCTGTTGGATGATACATGGATAAAATATGTAACATACAGGCATGTGTAATGCCATTGCATATTTCATAGAGTAAAACCCCCTTAAAAGCACAGAACTGGCTCCTGCCTCAGAATGCTTCCCTTTAATAACCAAAGCTCTGTCTGATGCATCATTCTTTTTCAGAACGTGGCTCCTAAGAAGAAAATTGCTGTTTTTCTGAGCCGGCAAAGGCCATGCATTGTGGAGAGGGGTCCACTTGTTCGATCGCTGTAAATTAAGTTGTAGGTCATCATATGGGCTTGTATGTACTCAGTTCCTCACAATTTATTTTAAGATGCTGCATGACTTCAGACAGAATATACAACTCACTCATTTGCACTAACCATGAAAGTAAGAAAATATAAAAAAAACACAGTAAATACTATCTATAATAAGCATCCATCTCCTAGAACTCCAAATGTATTCTTTTCACATCATTTTTAAAAGGTGGGCAATTAGCATATGAAGAAAGCTGTTCTGAAAACTCACACCAGCGATTAAGGGAATGGGAGGAGGAAATGTGTGTGTTTTAATTGGTGGTGTTGTGCCACAGCTGAGGAGCGCAGGCCCAACCCACTGGGGCTGCTCCTGTCCCGTCTATGCAGAACTCGTCCCAATTAGTCTCAGCCAATCAGCAGCCCAATTAACTGTTTCCCTGACTTGCTCAACCCCGCTCCTTGTCTCTGATTAATACCATGTCATCTTCCAATTAGTGGAACAGTAATTAGCACTGATGAACACGGGGTGGTGACAGGGAGCGGCCCGAGTAGCGGCCCCCAATCGCCGCGAGAGAAAGAGAGAGAGAGAGCGAGAGGCCTCGTCTGGGAGGATCAGTTTATGTGATGGTTTATTTAAAAAAAAAAAAAAAAAAAGCAAAGGGGCCCCTTTGTGACATGTACGGACACCCATCTCGACATTCTGCGTCTAATGGAGCCGGATGAACTCGGGTGAAACACACAATCGGCTTAAATGGACGCTCATCTTCTCTCTGTCAAGAAAACAGTTGGGCGCCTGGCGCGATCCCCTCTCTGTTTGGCTTTGCAAGATTAGTTCGGGCTGAAAGATGCTCAATGAGACATGGGAGATGCCATTTCTCAGCCACAGTCCCCAAGGCGTGTTGTGAGGAGAGGGGAGTGAAAATAATGTAACAAACAGACTGTTCAATTAGGGGCGGGTTAGTGTGAAATTGCCTCCGAATTATCAGGCTTCATTATTGCTGTCGTTCTCCCACTTGCTGCGTGGCGAGTGGCTGACTGTCTCCCGGCTTTCTCTGTGCTGGTGCACGTCGGCTCATCGCATGAAAAGCCAGTCAGCAGAGACAACTGGCTTGAGAGGAAGGAAGCTATTGAACACCCTCAATTACCTGGAACTGTCCATCTGTGCACATGAGGTGGGCAAAGCATACTGCTCTCCATCGATGGCATCACGGTCACCTCATTATCTTGAGTAATTAGTCCTTCTCTCTCGCACCTGTACGTGGTGAGGATATTTTTGGCAAAATCCTGGTGTGCAGAGTTGAAGGTAATTTATGGAAGACCATATGCAATGTGGAAGTCTGCTATATACAGTATGGCGCCGATTGGGGACGGTGGAGCTGGTACGTTTGACCGTTGCTCATATCTGCGAACTAAACACTTTGCTCTGCTGTATCCCTCTTCAAAAGGCCTGCATGTTTGTGACATATTAAGATTTAAAAGGAAACCTAAAAGCTTACTTGATTTAAGTGCTGTAAAGTTTTAGATAAAACAAAACAACATGACAGAAAACACTGCCTCCCAGTAAAGTGTATACAATGAGCAAAAATGAAAAACAAAAATAACAATTTGTACGGGATGTGAAACTAAACTAGCCTGAGGCTCCTCGCTGAATGTCACTCTTAGGTCTCCTTTCTTTTCCTTTTGGATCCATGCAGCTTCTCTGCTAGTAGGAGAGAGAAGCTTTCTCCCCAGAAGTGTGACCTAACGTGTCCGATGTAACGCAGGGAGGTCTGTAGTTCTTCAAGAAACCGTTTGGCCACAAATTCCCTGTTCCGTGGCCGGAGTCCAGGGGCACTGCCCAGCTGTTATGCAGCTGGCATCTTCTGGATAGTATTCAAAGGTCATGATTGTGTATAACAGAGGATGTAGGTCTCAGCTGAAAGTCTTCAGCCTGCTTTCCGGGCAGATACTAGGAGGGCTTGTTTAGTACCAGTGATATGGCGGCAGATTCAGCTCGCATTGCTGTGACCCTGCAATGTCACCTCTGATTGAAACTCTGAGGAGCTGATAGTCATCACCTTCATGACAGGTACCTGTCCCTCACCCTGGCCACGTGAAAGCCAATCCGCTATCTCGAGGTCACATGCTTGGCTGTTGAATTGGAGCTGCTTTGCATTCCGTGGGCGTGGCGCTCCAGCTCAGGGGAGGAGTCAACTCAGCCGACATCATGAGTTGGTGTCATTTTAATGCACCAATCACTAGATGAGAGGGGTGGACCTAACTGTATAGTATGGTGACCTAACCTCTTATAGGATGACTGTTATCGTCATTCAGAGACATGAGATAATAGACAGAGGCTGTCAGCATTTTCCAAATATATCTGGGGGGGGGTGTTTAGGAGGAACCGGCACTATCCTGCAGTTTAACGGGTGCATTTACAGTGCATTGTGGCAAAACTCGAAAGAGGGTGCAGGACAACTCGAAACGCTATGGCAACCTAAAGAACAGGGATGCATCCGGATACATCCGGAAAGTCGATGCAAAATGAATGAGCGTCCCTTTTTCATGGGAATCCCACGAGGCCGCCGTCTCAGGGAAGCCGGAGACCCGCTACCGTTACTCGTCACCCTCTCTCTGCAGTTATGGATGAAGGGCAGTGAGGAAAATGGCCTGTACCATGCATCACTAGCTAAAGGTTAAGGGAAAAAAGCTACGTTTTAACAATGGGCTGAATGAAAGGGCATGTGTAAGTAATTAGACAAGGGCTTTCTACATCACACAGGACTGGAGAGGAGAACGAGTCATTCACCCGCAGGCAGCTTCCCCTCATCCTCCCCCTGTCCTATGCGGTACTTGCATTAGGTCCTGGGCCATGCATGTGCGTGATGCAAACCCAACTATGAGCAGCAGCAGACTGGCAGTCGTGGGTAACTGAGCAAAAGGACCCCCTGAGAATCTCAGGTTCGAAATACAGAGCCTGTTTCCAGGAGCTGGGAGTATTATTTTGATTTTACAACTTCATTCTCCTACATAGTGATACAAGTACAACTGTTCCCCTTGTTCATCTTTGACATTTTGTGTGAATTCTTGTCTTTTTTTTTCTTTTCTTTTTTGCATATTACCACTTGTACCCTAAATTACAGCGGTAGTGAGACACGGCACAGCAGCTCAGCCGGAATGTGTCCTGCAAAGCCAGAAACGGTGAAATCGCTGGTTGGATTTCTCCTTTTTGCCTCCGTCCTGCTGAAATCAGCAGGCACAGCCTTCTGCATCATCCGCAGTCGCTCCCTGACAATGAAAAATCCCTGTCCTTAATGCTCGGCCCAGGATAGTGTGTGGGTGTGCTCCTCTCTGCCTGTCTTTCTCCATTGCTTTGCACTACCAGAATTCCATATGCATCGATATTAGTTCGTCTGAGTATTAGCTAAGCACCTCTGTCATCTCTACTCACTGGTCACATGACTGCCTGAAAAGCCACATCTTCATCATCACTGATTGGTTGCATGAGCTCACATGACAGCAAACCTCACAGACAGATTCTTTTATTCTCTTCAGTGTCAGTCATAGACAGAAAACAGCCAGACTGACCGAGGAGGGTGACAGCCAAGTCATGTCAGTCTTGGATTCAATGATGAAATTAGAAGGGATTCAAGATTTATGTTTTTGCAGGGTTTTGTATCTGATTTGTTCACACTGTATCTTTTTTGCTGACTCTGTTAAAATAATGAATCAAAATTTGCTAGTCATTCTTAATATACTGGTTAATCTCATAAGGAGCTGACCTTGAAACTGCGGGCACCATGATTTTTTTTATAAAAAATTATGATTTTTGTACATTTATGCAGTTAAAGAATATGTTTGAGTCCATTTATCTGGGTAGTAAGTGTATATTTGCTCAGGTTACAAAAAACATGATTTAATATTAGAACATATGCAAATGAACAGAAACACATTAAAAATAAACAAGAATTTTTTTTCTGTTCTTCAAAACCTTAATGGTATCCAGTTTGATGGCTAGACGGGCACCACTTCAGCTCCCAGACCTCTCCCCAGGGGCTCCTCAGCCAGTATTCGTTGCATTTCACTCTTGGCTCATTTAAATAATTAACCTTATTAGTTAAATCGATCAATCAATGAGGTATTGATTAGCCAAACAAGGTGGGGGTTGTACTCAAGTCAAAAAATACATGGGTGTTTTGGTCAGTTGCTGCAAATACTGGGGTGACTTTAGCACAAGTTTTGAAATGGCTAAGCTGACACGCTTTGACAGACATTAATATCATAGTTTTACAACCTGAGGATCTTTTAAGCATCTCTTTCTTTGTCTTCCTAAGACATTTGCACCGTACTGTATATGATGGTATGACATTTACATGTTCATAAACAGTTATAAAGCTGTGGATTGGGGCGGGGGGTAGTGAGAGTAACCTTTACAGATGTAAACTCCGGCTGTAGTTGGCAGTATATTAGGAAAAATGTGTTTTTGTTAAGGGAAAGCCCCTAAAATGGAGCAGAACCATTTTGAAATATGTTTTTTCATCCTTGGAATGAAACGGCCAGTATCAGAGTGGTTCATGATAATGCCCTCAGCCTTATCTCCATCCAATCCAATGGCCACCATCTGTCTCTCAGAAGGGGGCAGGTGCCCACGGTAACATTTAGGAGGTGCCAGTAGTGTGGCAGGGAGACTCACTTGGCCAGAAAGAGGACCGTGGTACAAAGCAGATCCGTCGGCAGCTTCAGTTTGCTAATGGGTTTGTTAGCATCACCTCTTCAGGCCTGGCACAATGCTGACGCGGTCCGGCGGGCAGCGTATTGGGCGACCCCGATGCCGGCGGGCGGCGTATTGGGCGACCGCGATGTCGTTGGGTGGCGTATTGGGCGACCGCGATGCCGGCGGGCGGCGTATTGGGCGACCGCGATGTCGTTGGGTGGCGTATTGGGCGACCGCGATGCAACGCCAGATTGACGGCCTCAGAAGTGTTGTTCTGGTAACGATAATCCAGCAGTAAAAAATAATTAGAAACATGACACCTAAGCAACTCAATTGAACAAGTGTTGAACCAATTAGAGCCTGTGGAGAAAGTGACCCGCCCCCCTGTCTTCCTGTTGCCGCCCAGCTTGGCTCCTGCCCCGATGGCTATCCGCAGCTCATCGGTGGTCCCGGCACACCGCGAGCAGAGCTGGGCCGCGCCCGCACTCACACCTCATTTCATAGCTTTGCTAGTTGCTCAGATAAGGTTCGGTAACTCCTGCCCCCCCCAAACTCCCCCAGCCCTGTCCCCCTTAGACACGGAGACAGACAGCTGAATAGGCTCCCTTCATCAGCGCTGTAAGCCACTGCTGTGTAACCCATTTCTCACTTCTTCTCTTACCCGCTGGGTGTCATATTGTCCTGCATGTTCAGCCCTGCTGGCTCAGAGGAAGCCCACCATCTCCCGGCTTCGAGGCGGGGGGCGGTGTCATATTAATGCTTTTGATCTTATGCAGAACTTTCCCTCCTTTTTTTGTCATGACTTCATGTTCCACCTGACTGATTTTTTTTCTGAGAATGCGACCTGGCCCTGAAAATACACCCCCCCCCAAGCTGCGCCTGCAGCATGGCAGCCTCCTAGCATCATCTCTTTAGAACCTCCCAAGAACCACTTTCAAAGGCTATGAGAGGCTGCTGAACAAATGAATTGGGAAAAGATACAAGAATCATGACCTGGGGGTGATGATTCAAGAATATTTTTGAGGTGGGGGTCATGATTCATACTGAAAGCCAATTATATGTTTTGAATTGGTGAGTGATGGGGGCCCCACCCATCTATACACCCCTTCCCAAACCACTCCATACCTGGTGGAAGACCCCTGCATGTACGGTTTGCCCTCGTCACCTAATCAGGAACACAACCTGCAGACCTGCAGGTTATCTGGATGGTACACTTTAATTCCTGTGTTACGATGCTGGCTTAAGCAGATGGGCTCAGGGAGGGATTTAGTTAGGCGAGGCGTGACCCACGCTCATTGCAGGATCTGCCGGTCGGGATCTGAGGCTCCTGGAAAAGTCGTCCCATGTTTCGGTGGGGACAGGCACTGCAAAAGTGGGACATGAAACCTTGCTAGGCACTCAGACAAACTAGCTGGTGTATTTTTCATTCCTTTTTTTCTTGCAGTATAATCGTGCACGATCTACATCTTGATAATATGCATATTCGCATCCAGTGGCAAATTAATAGCACATCCAGAAGTAGTAATATGGTGCCGGGTGATGAATCAAAATAATGCCTTTATCTCTGACGAGCCGAACTCGCGCTCTGGAGCTGCAAAAGACCTGGGGCATTTCAGAAATTGATATTAAATGTCTGCCTGTCACAGCACTCAGGCAGAGAGGAGCAAATATTAAGCGCGTACGTGTAGATGTTAGAAGGATCGTGAAGTCGCTCGTTTTTGTTCGGATTTGAATGATTATGGGAGTAGAGGCCAAAATGAGGAGGCAGTGGGGCTGTAAGGGTGTCCCTGTTGCCATGGGTGACGCCCCCTCTCCCCCCCCCCTCCCCCGACACCTATGTCCTTGACGCGATGCCATGAGGGGGTCCGACACCACTTTCTGTGCACCGGATGCTCCCAAATTTTCTCTCTCTCTCCATCTTTTCTCCTCCTGAAATGTCACAGTGAGCTATGCTTAAAAATTGATTTAGAGATTTAGAAAGTACTTAAAGATATGAGCTATAGAGACAGGTATACAGCATGTAATAAAAATAAGTGTTTGTTTGTATATGACGAAGGTATCAGGGATGTAGGCAGATGATGCATTTTGCAATATTACAATTTGCAATATTGAATTTTTCCAATGCAGAGAGAAAATGTGTTTTTAAATGACAATAAAATCCTGTAATAATTTATTTCAGTGTTACTTGTTTCATAATTTAACCTCATAAATAAAGGCAGTACTGTCTGCCGTACCTCTATGGTCCAGCTGGCCCTGATATACACACTCTCACATGCATGCATCCAGACCGTGGAAGGCACCTTGGTGAGCTGATTACCGCCATGTAGCCCAGTGGGTTAGGACTTGATCGGAAGTTCGCCGGCTAAATCTCGGACCAGGCTGACCAGTGCCGCCTTTGCGCCCCTGAGTCAGGTCCTTAACCCCCAGCTCCAGGGGCGCTGCATGCTGGCTGACCCTGCGCTGTGACCCCCCCCTCCCCCCCAAGCTTAGCTCTCACCCACATGTGTGTCTGTGTGTCTCATGAGAAGTGGTAAGAGAAGCATTCCAATGTAAATGGCAAAAACAGCATCATTTTATCTCATAGTCACTTTCTATTAAAATAGAAAATAACATAATAAATGAGTTATATCAAAATAAAGATAAAGAATAAAATAATTGCATGAAGGTGTATATTTATATGTCTAAGGATCTGTATTGGAGTTTTAGACCACATAAGCACTTTACACTTAGACACTGAGCAGAGCTTTTAGCTCAGTTGATGGCTGATTCTGCCATTTATACTGCTGCAGAGATTCAGGTTAAGCATGCTCCTCCAGGGTACCAAAGCAGGGCCTCCTGGGACCAGAACCAACAGCCTTCCGGTTATGAGCCAGTGTCCTTAAGCAGCAGCCTACTTTTTTCCCCATTGTGGGGGTATAGATCCTGCTTGTGCCACAGAGTGTCCCCCTTCTCCCCTATCCCCTGTCCCCTGTCCCTTTTCCCCTGTCTACTGTCTACTGTCCCCTGTCCCTTTCTCCCTGACATGCTATAACTCCCCCTGTACCTTGGCCATGTTTTGCATTTCGTCTCCGTTTGCTGGCAGCTCGGCGCCTCTTGTGGCCTGTCCACATAGCGCCACCTTTTTACCAAAATAATACCTTCTAATTATGAGATGTGCCTGTGTTTCAGGGCTGTGCCCAGTGCTGAGGAACACGTTCTCAGGATATTCTGAGAGGCGGCAGACAGACATGTCACACAGTTAGCATTTCTAATTTATAAAGAGAAACAAACACTCTTTGCTGCCCCTTGCGTTTTTAGTGCTCTGAACTGGTCAGAGTATAAGTAATTATCAGTCATAGGCTCGCTGGAACTTTGGTTAAAATTGAATGTCAGCTGTGCTGGTCTCCAAATGCTACATTTTGAACCTTATAGTCCAAGGTGGCTGGGGGTGGGGGTGAGTGCTGCAAGCTTGGGGCTCAGGGGGCAGGGGGTGGTTGGCCTGTGGCTGCAGAGTAGCTGGAGCCTGGGGGCTGGTCTTCAGTGCTGCTTTTCTCCCTCCTACAGCTAAAAACCCCTAGTTATGAAATTCTGCTTCTTAATCCATGATCCAGTGACGTGACATAAATGCAATACTGCAATACATCATGTCTCAATTAGAAAGCAAATCAGGCCTGAAATTAAACAAGTGTTTCCCTCCTCTCATCAAGCCCCTTATGAAATCATTAAAACTAGCCTGAGGTTGGTACCATGCTTTTCCCATAATCCACCAGAACATCCCGCCCACATCCTGCCCATATCTTGCCCACATCCTGCCCATGTCCCACTCATACTCCATCCACACTCTGCCCACATCCCTACCATGCCCCCATTCATGCTCCACCCACAGTCTGCACATGCCCCGCCCACATTCTGTACATGCCCCACCCACATCCACACCCATAGTCTTCACATGCCCCGCTCACACCCACAGTCTGCACAGGGTCAGTCTTCCTGCTCCCATGTGGCCTCTAACAACCTTTGTGCTGAGGTAGAAAGCTGAGTCCATTGGATTGGGGTGATAACTAGTGGAGCTGATGGCCTAAGTGCACAGCCAGAGCAAACGGTAGGTGCTGGAGTCTGCAGAACCAGGACCAGGACCTGGATCAGGGCGGGGAGCTGAACCTTCAGATGGCTGCAGAGATGTGTGCTGCGAAGTTGTATCAATTGTTTTTTATATGGACAAAAAACAGGTGAGGGGGGTAGTGGGGGCTGTGGCGGGGGTGTTAAGACACTTATAACAAAAAGGTTTCTTAACAAGATCCCAGGTTGTTACTGCATCTCCTGCCTCTCTGCATGCAGACACAGAGGACCTCATTAACAGCAGGCTAATATGACCCCGCTTACCTTCCCCTCTGTTTCTCATCTGCTCCGGATTTTTCAAATGAGGCAGGCAGTTGTTGTGGGGGGGTGGGCCGGAGCAGTCATGGTGGGCACTTTGGTCAGAAGCCGGTGGGTGAACGCCACCACTCTGCCTGTGTGTGAGTGACGCGTGCTGAGCTCAGCGGTGGTCACTCTCACCGTGACGGCCTTGGACATGTTTAAAGCAGAAAACACGTCCGGTAGATCACAAACGAGATTCAGTGGGGGGGCGTGGGGGTGTGGCTCCTGCAGTTCTCCTGCCTCCTGCCCTGCCTCTCCTCTCCTGCAAACGCTGCCTGTACCGTATGGCAATTAACAGTCAATTTCGCAGCCATTCGGTTGCACATTTTAATTGCTTTTGCCATCTGATGCTGAGGACTGGCGTCTGGGTGCAACCTGCAGAAATGAGGCTTTGTTTTTTTCCCGTTTTTTTTCCCCTCTGTTCCACGACTTTCTTTCTTTCTTTCTTCCCTCCCTTCCTCCTTTCTTCCTTTCTTCTCTCCATCCTTCTTCCTTTCTGTCATTGCCCATCGCCAAATTGCAGGGTGGACAGCAAACATACTACATTATCTGTCTTCATTTGTGACACCCATCCCATGTTTGGTATAAATGGCCACCTTCTGGTTTGCTCCCCCCCCCCAGCGTGCATCCGGGTCCTGAAGGCTGCATATTCCTGTAAAGTCAGCATGATTACCTTGGTTCCCGCAAAGCTTATTCCCTGCTTGTTCATTGTCGCCAAACCTCATTCTTTTGGGCTCTTTTTGACTGTACCACTGCCCTTTCCCAGTCTCCAACTTGCCTGTCCTTGATAAAAAATAAAAAGCCGATTTGCTGCCAAGTCCCTGAGTCACATGACCCAGTTTGCTGTCTGTCATGGGTGACAGGTTAGTTGCAGGTTGTATTGTCTGGCTTCTTCTGCACCGGGTAAGTTAGTTAGACTCAGTAATAGCCCAAGTACAGAGGAGAAGCTCCCAAAAGGTCTCGCGTCAACCAGACCTTATCGTCCACGCAGAGGCGTGCAAGCGCTTCAAATCCACAGGGGGTCCCACTCTATGCACTGGTGACCTTAATTTTATATAACTGTCAGGAAAGAAAATTGTACATTTTAATTTCAAAAGCAGCGCCCCGCTCCCTGCTTGTTATTACTAAGGAGTGTCCGTGCAGAGAACACGGACACTTCTGCAGGCTGAGAGTCCGGCGGTACGGGCTCCTCTCGCCATGATGGCCACCTGTACAAAGCTAATGTGGCACGTGTAATTATCAGGCCTCCTGGCCGCTGCTTTCTCGGGGCCTGTCCTCCATCTCCGGACCTAATCTCCCCCGGTCTTATAGCCCAGCCTGGCCGTAATGAGGAGCCGGTGCTCAGAGTCGCCCCCCCTTGGGGAAGTTCGCACTAATCAGACGGGTGTGAAGGCATTAGTCGCCGCTGTCTGGCCGCGCCGCCTCATTAACCGCTCACCTGACGGGCCGCCAGAGCCGCGCCATACCGCCAGTGCACAGCACAGGCCGGCTGCCTCCAACTTTTAAGTGATCTGACCCCAAAAGTACCCGTAAAGTTTACATTTGAAGGCCCCCTACTCAGGTATACTTTCAGAGGCAGGCCTTTCCTCTGGGGTGATCGCGAGCCACTGTACTCCCCCCCCCCCCCCACAGTCAGGGGGTGTCATGCAGACAGGGGGTGTCAGCTGATCAAATTTAAAAGTTCAGTAACTGAAGAGACAGAAGGAAACCATGCTGGTCCCGTCCCCCGGCTGCTGGGGGGGCTCAGCCGTCACGTTTGCCCCCCCCACCCATGGGAAGGTCTGGGGG
This sequence comes from Petrocephalus sullivani, assembly GCA_026780845.1. Classification (NCBI taxonomy): domain Eukaryota; kingdom Metazoa; phylum Chordata; class Actinopteri; order Osteoglossiformes; family Mormyridae; genus Petrocephalus; species Petrocephalus sullivani. The sequence continues at coordinate 1,980,497 of JAODKM010000118.1, read as the reverse complement.
GTGCTGCAATGGAATGGGTGATTACCTTTTTAGGTGTGGATAAAGGGGAAGCAGCTTGAGAGAGTAGCGCAGGTGGTGAAAGGTGGTCAGGGCTAAATTATAAGGGGCGAGATGGAGGGTGCTGGGTGGGGGATGGCCCTCCTGTGCGTATGTGGGGGGGCTTCTAGCAGACTCTGCTACATCCTAAAGGACCTCTTATCTGCAGGGGGCATCTTAGACTGTATAATCCTGCTCGTCATTCCCCCCCCCACACCCTAAGGGAGAGTGCTGCTACCTGTCATTGTGTCTCAGGCTGAACCAGAGAAGAGGGCAGACGGGGGGGGGCCCGGGGGGGGGTGGTTGTCACGGCGCCCGCCTGAGAAGTCACCTTTTGGGGATGTGAATCTTAATGAGCTTGGGCCCGTGTGACAGATGGGACGAGGCGCGGTGGTGACAGCCTCCCGCGCTGCCACGCGGCCGCGTCGTTTTCGGTCATTTATAACCAGTGTGTTTAAAGGGCCTTTAGTTTCCACGACTTCCGGCGTAGCCCCGCCCAGCCCTCGCGTCTCTCTCTGCGTGCCCCCCCCCTCCCGCCCTGCCAGGAAGCGTGCAAGTTTGCACTTTTAATTCGGCTGCCTCCGCGTTCCTGGTGTTGCCACCGGCGTTACCGCCACCGATCCGTTTCCCTGGCGCGGTAACCCCGGTAACGCTATCATGGGATGTCTGGGTCTCTGCGGCCATCCTTAAAATCAGCAGAAGAGCGATTCTGGTGACTCGATAACGAGCACAGACTAGCCTCTGTATTCGATGTCCAAAAACAACACACGGCTGGGAGGGGAGTGTAAAAATGTCAAAAAGAAACCATTAAGAAAATCATTGGAAAACCATTATAAACCCATTGGAGTATGATTACTTCTATTGATTGGACAATAACATTAAAGTTGTGCTGCTTGTATTGAGGCTAATGTGTGTGCGTGTGTGTGTGGAGATCAAATGTCCCTACAATGTGTTATTTTGATGGTGGGGATCATTTTTTTGGTCCTCACAAAAGTAAACTCAGTTGTATAAAAAAATTGACTGCAATCAAAAAATGCAAAAAATGTTAGTAATTTATTTGGCTACTTATGGTTAAGATTAGGGCTGGGTAGGGGTTAGCTTGTCGTTGTTTGAATTAGGGTTATGCCCATAGAAATTAATTGGTGGTCTCCAAAAAAAACATGAATACAAATGTGTGTGTGTATATACACTCACCTAAAGGATTATTAGGAACACTTGTTCAATTTCTCATTAATGCAATTATCTAATCAACCAATCA